>SNQJ01S0050790.1:14656-43769 GCA_010110895.2 Picea sitchensis | reverse complement strand
GCCTCGAACGTCCAGGCGGTTGACCACACACTTACAGCTCGAGAGGATATTCTCTGTACCCTCAAAGAGAATTTGGTCATGGCACAGAATCGCATGAAGCAACAAGCATATCAAGGTCGCTCTGAACGTCAATTTGCAGAAGGGGATTAGGTGTTTCTTCGACTGCAACCTTACAAGAAAACTTCCCTCAAGGCTGAGCATTGTCAGAAGCTAGCGCCCAAATTTTATGGTCCTTATACAACTCTCAAGCATGTGGGACAAGTAGCCTATCAGTTAGCTTTGCCCAGTCATTCGAAGCTACATCCCGTTTTTCATGTTTCATGCTTAAAGAAGGTGATTGGAGCTAAGTGCAAAATTCAAACCAACCTTCCTGAGTTAGCTGAAGAAGGATCCATTTGGCTACAGCCACACGCAGTTTTGGACCAGCATGAGCATCGCCTGCGTCAGAGAACCATCAGGAAAGTGCTAGTCCAGTGAAAAGATACAACTCCAGCAGATGCCACTTGGGAACCAGCTACCATTCTGCAGCAATTTCCACATCTCAAGCCTTGAGGACAAAGTTGTTTTTAAGGGGGCGGACATGTTAGGGTCCTAACTCGCACATAGGTAGAACAATATATTCATATGTAATAAAGGTCAATATTAATAAGGCCTTTCAATAAAGTAGAATAAGGCGGATGTAAGAAGACCTAATAGAAGCTTCCGCTTCTAGCAGGATCTTCCTCTAGATGCTTCTTTTGATAGACATATTTAGTATAAATAGGAGTCGAGGGTATGAGAACCCTAGCTTGGATATTATTGTAATAGAGCTCTTCTCAACTAGAGGTTGCCCCTTCAAAGAGGCCCATGAACATTGCTTTCAGATTCAAAGTGTTATTTCTGTTGTTATTCTTATATCATTTCAGTGCTATTGTGGTGATTGTTCTGGTTATATTGCGGTTATTCTTCCATTTCTAGCATTTTATTTTTGTTCTGCATACTTTTTGTATCTGGTATATTACATAGAAACATGTGCATCTTCATCAAGCAACCATTTTGGAGAAACCTCTCCCTTCAAGGTACAAGTTAATTTTGATATTCCCATATTTGAAGGTAAGATAGATGCAGATGCCCTATAAAAATGGTTCAATCTATTAGAAGGTTATTTCTCTGTTCAAAAATTTTCTGACAGGGAAAAGATCACCTCCGCACTCCTCAAGGCTCTCCCCCATGTCAAACATTGGTGGGAAACTTACTGGGAGCAAAGTTCCACAGAGGAATCTGGAATATATGGGGTTGAGCCCACTTGGTATTTTTTTGTGGATGCGGTCAAAGAACAATACTACCCTGTTGATAACTATGAATACCAGTACATGAGATGGAGCACATTGTGGCAAGAGAAGAGCCAAACAGTGTCGGAGTTCACAAATTCTTTCCATACCTTGCGCACCAAGTTGGGTATCAAAGACTCTAAGTGGCATCTGGTTCTAAAATATCGTGGGGCTTTGCATAGGTACATCCAAACCCAAATAGATTTCCTAAACATCTCATCATTGGGAGTTGCCTATGAATATGTTGTCAAAATCAAGCAGAAATTTAGGCACCAAAACAAATGGGAATTCGAGTCTACAAATCTGCAACAACCAAAGTGTGGTAAGGACGGCCCTAACCAATAGCCTTTAGACAACCAGTCCAAGACAAGGGACAAGAAGGGTAAAGGAAAGACGAAGAATGACACTAGGAAGTGGTGTGACTTCAACAAAATCCATTGGCACAACACCAATGAATGTCGCTCGAAACATTCATTGGTGGACGAGGTCAAAGACATGGGTCGAACCCTGATTCGGAATCCGATCCAGAAAATATTGAAAACAGACATATCATCGACGCAGACCCCACTACTATTGTTGCAACCACAACAATTCAACCAAAAGAACTAGTAGATCATGAAGAGGGGGAGCGCGTCTTCCATTCACAGATGTGGGTGAAGGGGACCTCGTTGCATTTCATTGTTGATAACGACAGCCAAAAAACCTCATCTCAGCTAAGGTCATCAAACAGTTGGGGTTGTCAACAACACCACACCCGCATCCATACAACATCAGGTGGCTTCACTAGGGACTAGATCTCTATGTTAGCCAGCAGTGTCACTTGTCCTATGGCATCCATCCCTTCAAGGATGAGGTAGTGTGTGATGTTACCCCTCTTGATGTTTGTGATGTTGTTTTGGGCCAACCATATATGTGGAAACGTCATGATGTCTATGAGTCTAGACCCCGTAGTGTCATTATTACTCTGGGAGGTCAGCTCTATAGGATACCAGAGGTAGTTCCAACTATTGTTCCACCAAAACAATGCCGCAAGGTAATCTCTCATACTGCAAAATTCATCCTCTTCACACTTTGTTCAAAGGATGCACAGAAGACCACTACAACCACTCCAGCCTCAACACCTTCTATCTAGCAAAAACCGATTTCTGAAGAGAAAGAAGATATTGTTTATTCACCTACAATGGTTCCTACACAATGCCCTGTCAAACCCAGAGACAACAGGTTGGTGGAACAGATTCAACCCTGCAAGCAACAAGTTCGTGGCAGCCTTCCATAGACCAAGCAACGCAACTTCTCCAACAAGGCACGCAGCGCACCAAGATTCAGATTCATAAAATGATTTCCCCTCTTCCCTGGGCACTCAATGCAATGGATACCATTGCTTCATAAGGGGGGAGGATTGATCCAGGTGGATATTGGTGGCCACCCACTTGTCCCATATTCCAACTGGCTCATATGGACAATTTTCAGTTCAACACATTTCTCTGTAATAGGGGCATTTCTTTTTAATTGTGGGTTCTACACTTACGGGGTTGTCTTGAAGCCCTACACAACATCCAGGTGAATATTGGTGGCCACCCACCTATTCCAAATGGCTTATTTTGGAATTTTTCATGTCAGTACATCTTTATGTACTTCCAGGGTCGTTTTGGGGCTCTAAATAGTGTTTTCTTCGCTCTCCATAGTCAAATTGTAGAGTGAGTCAGATTTTGATGGAATAATTCATAGTTCTCGGAAATACCTTTCCAACGGGCTATCAAGCACCTAAAACGGAGATCGTATGCAAAAGTTACGACCCCGAGAAGTTAATGTACTAAATTACCCAAGCGGGGCCCACATGACTTTTGGCATTTCATCTCCTAGGGTTAGGTTTTTGGATGTCTAGGGTTTTGGCATTCATGTTTATCATAAAAAGGCCTTCAGAACCTCATTGTAATCATCTTCTTGTGAATGATCATAGTCGTCACATCTCTTCTCAGAGATAAAGATGTCACCATTCTAGCGAGTCTTGCACTCTGTATTTTTACAATCTCTTTACAATTCTTTCATTAATAGAAATCAAGTATTGTTGTATTTCTATTTTTCTGGAAATTTCCATGAGTGTTTCATTGTAATATCTCTGCTTTCATTTCGTTCTGAAAATAATTCGGATCAACAAACTTCCCCTTCACTAGGGGTTTGGTGAGGATATCTACAATTTTCTCGTATGTGGAAATGTGTTGGAGCTTCACCGCTCCCTTCTGTAATCTGTCTCGGATGAAGTGGTATCTGATATCAATGTGTTTTGACATGTCGTGAAACACTAGGTTCTTTGAGAGCTTGATACAACTCTGATTGTCACAGTGAATCACGGTGGGCTCCAACTCTTAACCAAATAATCCTGCAAGAAGTTTGTGAATCCAAATAGCCTCACAATTCGCCAAATTAGTTGCCATCTACTATGCCTTAGCTGAGCTCAATGTCACAGAAGTTTGTTTCCTTCTATACCAGGAAACCACTGCAGATCCTAGGCTGAAACAACCACCAGAAGTGCTCTTCCTATCAACTACACTACATGTCCAATATGAGTTTCAATATCCATGCAACCTCACTCCATCATCTCCAGCATATCTCAGGCCAAATCCAATCATACCTTGAAGGTACCTAAGCACATGTTTTGTTGTAACCCAATGCACCTCCCTCGTTTCTACCATGAACTGACTCAACGTGTTGACAGAAAAACAAATAGTTGGTCTGGTATTGACCAGATACATACACGACCCAATCAACTGCATGTACATCATGGGATCCACCAAGTCTGAATCTGAAGCCCCGGGGGTATTCAGATTGGTGGTCATAGGTGTGGTCATGTACTTACAATCCATCATCCCAAATCTCTTCAATATCTCAACTGCATACTTCCCTTATCCGAGGAAGATGTATTTTGGATGCTGCCACACCTATAATCCCAAGAAGTAATGCATCAATCCAATATCCTTCATCTCGAACTCTGGGGCCAATTCCTTTTTTCACCTAGTAATGAGTTTCTTAGCTCCTGTGAGAAGCAAATCATCAACATATAATACCAATACGAGAGGATCCTTACCAAATTGTAGAAGATATAGGTTGGGGTTTGTGTCACTCTTGGTGAAGCCCAAGCTCTACAAATACCCATCAATCCTCGAGTACCATGCTCTTGTTGCTTGCTTAAGTCCATACAACGCCTTCTTCAACCTGCACACATGAGTTTTCCTCGCATGTACCTCAAAGCCTTGAGGTTGCTTTATGTATACTTCCTCCTCAATCACACCGTTGAGAAATGTTTTCTTCACATCCATCTGCTGGATCTTCCACTTCATAATTGAAGTGAGGGAAATAATCATATTGATAGAAGTATACCTGGCTATTGGAGCAAAGGTCTCCTCGTAGTCAACTCCCTCTTCTTGGGAGAACCCTCTTGCTACAAACCTTGCCTTATACTTCTCTATACTTCCATTTGCAATATGCTTGATCTTGTAGATCCACTTGGAAGTCACTATTGACTTCCCCTTCGGTCTTAGAACTATATCCCATATGTCATTCTTCATGATGGATTAGTACTCCTCCATCATGGCATCCTTCCAAACCTGTTGGCTTGTTGCTTCCTCAAAATTGGAAGGCTTGGAATCAATGATATTTCTCATAAGAGCCATATAGCTGGAAAATATCTATGGAGGTCTTATCTCCCTGAGGCTGTCTTTGGGGGTTGTATGTCAGTCGACATCCTTCAAAGTCTCTCGAATCCATCTAGGTCTCGTGTCCTGGTCATTAGGAGGATCCACTAGATCCACAAACTCCTCTGACTCCTCCTCATGATCTGAGAATTGTTCCTCTAAACTGGATGGAATTGTATTCTCTTCAACCTTTGGGGCCTCTTCCTCCTCACCACGTGTTTTGATCTCATGGGACCTCATAAAATCCAAGTCCTCCTCAAACTTGACATCTCGACTAACCTCAATATATCATTTTCCTATAATGTCGATGCAACAGACCTTCGATGTCTCACTGTACCCCACAAACATACCCTTCTTCCCAGAAGGCTCTAACTTCATCCTCTTCTCATTAGGAACATGGATGTAAACTGGAGAACCAAAGATCCTCAAATGCCCTATCTCTAGTCTCACTCTTGTGAATGCCTCCTCAGGAGTTTTGTCCTCCAGGATCCTATGAGGACTCATGTTCTGAACATAAAATACAGTGTTGCATGTTTCTGCCCATAGCATCATGGGTAGATATTGGTCATATAACATTGCCATGGACACCTCAATTATTGTTCGGTTATTCCTCTCTACAACCCCATTTTGTTGTGGGTTGAAAGGCACTGTCAACTCCCTATTAATCCATGCTTCTTACAGAATTTATTGAACTCATTGGAGGTATACTCTCCCACGTTATCTGACCTTAAAACCTTGATCTTCTTCCCTGTCTGATTCTCCACCAGAGCTCTAAATTCCCTAAATCGACTGAAGACTTCATCCTTAGTCTTCATGAACAATATCCATGTGCTCTGGGAATAGTCATCAATAAAGGTCATGTAATATCGTCAACCACTCGTGGATGGAACTGACATCAACCCATACACATCTGAATGTACCAGATACAGGATCTCCTTGGACCTACTGTCACTGCTTGGAAAGGCAGCCTTAACATTCTTTTCAAGTGCACAACCTCTGCATACTCCCTAGTGTTCATTTCCAAACTCTCGAAGACCTGTAACGATTTTCCTCAATACTGGAAGTTCCTGGTGATGTAAGTGTCCCAATATCCTATGCCAAATCTCGTATAGATTAATATTATCATGCACTAGGGCCTGAGCTAGCTTACCTATCAGCTTGTAGAGACTACCATCACAAATCCCAATGACTTCTGTCGAGTCAAGATTCAATTCCTTTGACCAAGCAAGAACATGCCCATCAACGAATGCCACTGCATACCCTCTGTCCTCCATCGCAGAGATAGAAAGTAGGTTCTTCTTCAATCCAGGTACATACAACACTTCACTCATATTGAGAGGCTTTCCGGACTTCAGCTGAAATGAAGTTATTCCAACTCCCTTGACTACATACTTGGCATTATCTCCAAGTTCCACTCGCAATCGTGAGTTCTCCTCTGTTAGAATAGTGAGTGATTTTTGTGACCCTTTCATATGACGAGAAGCTCTGCTATCCACCAACCAAGTCTCCAAGGTGACTTTCCCATAACAAGAACAAGAACACAACACTCTTCCAGACTTGTTGTAGCCAAGATGTGTCTCAAGATGATCCCCTTCTCTTCAAATCCCAAGCTCTGATACCATGTCAATTTTCACATGCAACTCTATGTGACTAATTTTCAGATGTGAAAATTGCTTCCTAGTAAACTAATAATAAACCATGGCTATCATCACTGAACAATTTTACATTGAAAATATATGCAGTGAAAAAAATATATATCAAAGATGAATCATCAAACACATGAGCCACAAAATTTATTTTCTATAACGTTATCAAACTTAGAAATCCTAAGGGAAAAACTATCCCTCCCAACCAATACAATTTCACCAAAAACTGAGGACAACCTTGTCCTCCAATAACGGAAAAAAATAAGCAAAAAACTTGGGACAGCTCCCAACTTACAATTCTGTTGCAGACCACCTGTACGGTCTGGTGATATCACATGTATTGTTGTTGACATCATCTTGTATAGACCTACTCTTGCTCAGAAACCTTGTACGTGATTCACCCTTCGACAACCAGTGTACATCACGATTGTGCCCAATGCAATATGTGTATACGTGATTCACCTTACTGCAACCCACGTATATGTACAAACAACTTGTTCCTCCATGCGTGCGTCCTTCCTCACTTCCCACATGTGATCCAGAAACCTTAGGCCAGATTGCCTAGGTGCTGAAATCTCTTTGCTACAATTGTCATGCTCCCTAGCACAAGTGCTTACTCACTTATGCTAACTCCATGATGTCAGAATGATAAAATGTCACAATGAATTCTCTCCTTTATATACCATTCTAATGAGTGAGATTAGGAGCCCTTCCTAAACTCTAAAATTAATTAGAATATTTTATTCCTCTTTGAGGGTGTGGCAACCCCACACAAGTCCACAAAGCCCATCAACTTTCCCAAGAGGTCCTAGCCTCATTCTAATGTCAATTTCACTAAAATAAAAGGTTGATTTGGTGCCAACGAAGATTCCCACATGCCTAACACCTTGGCCTCTTGTGGGAATACCTCCCGAAGATACAAAAATCAACAACACTTGGGCCTTTTCTTGGAGGGTTTACAGTAACAAGAATGGTGGGCTTGCTAGGTTTTTGGTGAATCAAGTGTAGGGAGATGTCAATGATCACAAAACTAGAACATCAAGTCAACAAAGGAGAGGCATTGTAGATTGCCTCGATTTGCAATAGAAAATTTCCAGTTGCACGTGGTGTTCAGGCATATCCAATGCTTGAATTGGAGGCATTGTAGACTGCCTAGATTGGAAATAGCAAGGATCCAGTTGCACTTGGTGTTCAGACATATCCAATGCTTGAGTTTGAATATGCCACATAGGCTAACAAAGATAAGTATATCAATATCATTGAATTTAAACTCAATATTGATGAAAGTATCGTTGATGGCATTATTCTTTTCAGGAAAATTATCGTATGAAAATTTGAAATTCTTTTTGGTAGCAATTATAGTTGAGTGGTTTGTGCTTGTTTTCACTATAAGTAGATAACTAACAATAACTACACTTTCTAGGTGAAGATAAAACATTTTTTTCTGGAAAATAATGACTTATGTTTGCTCCTTTGGTTGAAGAATATATCCTGCAACATGAAGATTGTGTGGGCCCATTAAATTTGTTTATTGACCATTTGTGTTTTTCATTGGGAGTGGATGCATTTGAAGTCTCTTTCGATCCTTTTCTAGCATGCATATGGTTAAATATTAGACTTGTAGAGATTCAATGTTAGACATTTCGAGTTCTTATTATAAGAGGATTTGCTACTAGCAATTATTTGAGACATTTTTATATCCATGGAAATAATTTGAAAAGAGCATGAGCTTGCTTCAAATTTGATAGGTCTACCACCTCAATTTTTGACTTCTTGGAGTAATATAATGACAAGGCATATATACATGGGTACCTACAAATCAAAAGTGTCTTCTAGCATATGCAAAAGTAGACATAGGTTGTTATAGGATCTCTCTATCCACCACTAGAGAGGGATGCTATAGCAACTACCAAGCCATAAAATATATTCTTTCCTTTCTACCAACCCTAAGACTTATCCTTCATTGCCACCTGAAAGTACACCATGTTGTCCAAATGCTTATTGTTGAAGGTCTAATTTGAGGGTTGCATTGGATGATTGAGTACTTTTCACGAGAGAATATAATCTATAGCTATAACCTTAGTGAGATATTGGTTCCATAGGTTGTAAATAAGTTTCATGTATTTACCCTTGAACTCCTCTTTTTCCTTTGGAGCACATTTGCTACCCTTCCTCTAATGTATATGGCACACTCAAAAAATAATTCAGACATAAAACTCAACATTGCCAATTTATGTGTTCTTCTAGGTTATGGTGAGGTCAATATTATCTTTCAAAAGCTCAACAGATTTACCTTTATTCAACATCTTTCTGAGCCGACATTGCTCTGTTTGAAATATTTTTAAGGATAAAGCACCATCCTTGAAAGAAAGACAAGAAGCATTGATGAAGTCTTCAAGCAGACTTATATCTAGGTGTTGTGTGAAAACATTTGAACAATGAGAAAGAGTCTTCAAATGGTGAGCATTTTCTATGTCCAATGGAAGCAATGAAGGAGTAGCATAATTTCCAGTGAGAAGAGATTCCCCTTGCAACCTAAATGGCTCCAAGGTTGGATTTTGTTTTCTGTCATTAAAGAAATTATCATATATTATGGGCAAACTAAAATAGGATTTGCCTTTGTCTAGCAGGTTGCCTTTGGATGTTTGGTTATCATAATCTTCTCTTGGTGAGTCTTCTTTCCCTACACATAGGAATCAAAATACAGGACAAATGCAGTGACCTTGTTACTTACATCAACTCTGTAATTTTGATCATTGGGCATTACCATGCCTGCTTTTTGCTATGGGAATAAAAATTTTGAATCTTCTAATATTACATTGCTATCCAGTCCTCCATCTTGAAAAGGGTAATTTACATTCTCAAAATTATTCAAGGATTTTAAATGTAATGTCCCTCGTCTTAACCGAGGAACATTACTATGCGGAAATACTCATAAAATAAAAAAAATTATGCTAACTAATTTCCTATAGCTTTCCAGCTACGAATTAAACACAGATTTAACCATTCTGATACCAATAACTTAATGCATCTACAATATATTGAATTAAACATGAATGCGGCTAATTAATTTATTACGACAACACACAATTCATCCCCATTCACAGAGTAAAAATGATAGCAGTTAACTCATACATTAACTTACAAAAATAGTTAAACACTTGTACAACCAACTATTTGGGACAAACGTTCCACCCAACCATAGACTTGTTGTTTCAATTCTCAACAGCAAGTCACCCTCGAGTTGGGGCTAGGAATCCACAAGAAAAGGGTGTCTGTCATTGTCCCCTCACAACTCAGATATCCCACAATTCACTAGTACTCTTCTACACTTGTCCCGATTTCCACCAACTCTCTTCTTCTTGACCTGTCCAACCCAAGGAATGTACCCATCCACTACTCTCAATACATCGAGTGTCTCATTCATTTATCAGGGTCTCTTTGGCACAGATAACCAGGAATCTCTCTACTGGGAACTCAAGGGAACTCACTGCTAGGAAAAATTACCATGAAAACAACAACACTTGTTGTTACAATGCAACTCACACTAGAGTTCACTCTTTAGGCCTGACAACCTAGTTCTTCAATCCTCGGCTCCAAAATGCTCCAAAGCACTCCAACATGTTCCATAATTCACCTAGCCTTCTTGCTCTAGCTCTAGTGCTCTTTTTCTATGTTATCTGCTTGTTGTTCATGCAAAATGTGACTGTGAAAAACTGT
Organism: Picea sitchensis; assembly: GCA_010110895.2. Lineage (NCBI taxonomy): Eukaryota > Viridiplantae > Streptophyta > Pinopsida > Pinales > Pinaceae > Picea > Picea sitchensis. The sequence goes on along the minus strand of SNQJ01S0050790.1, from coordinate 33,401 downwards.
TTGTTCTCCCCAAACGAATTTCCTCTCTTTTCCCCAAGTAAATTGACTTCTCACTCTACCCAATGTTGATTGTACATCAACCCATGCTCCTCAATAACTATGGGATGGGACTCTCACACCCACCCTCTTACATGAGTTTAATGATTGGGCTCTCATACACTCAAACATAAATAGAGGTTATCTCCAATGATAATACAATTCAGGAAAGTGAGTTGAATTAATACCCATAAATAATTCCCCCCTTTGGACCCCTCTTAGACACTTCTTTATCTTATTGAAAACTCACCCCCCATCTATGTCTAGATCCCATAACAGCTGGCATCACATTTTATTTATTAAAATTCAGAAAATGCATTTTGCATATTACATCGCTTGGCCATAGCCACATTCATATATACATTATGCATTAATTAAATTGGAGATTATAGTGGGGATGTTATATTCTCCCTCCCCTACAATTGTGCACCATCCTCAATGCAAAACACCATGCCAAAAAACATATACAATTTTACATCACAATACTTAGAAAATAAAAATTCTGCAATTTCACAACTCCAACAACAGTTCCAAGCATTATCTCATATTTCTGTCAACTTGTTGACCCAAGGAATGTGCCCCCTTCACTGCTCTCAATACATTAGGTCGCAGAATTATTTTATTAGGGATATCAACGCAGGTGACCATGAATTTTGATATGTGGCTCCGAAAATCTAGCTGCCCAAAAATGGAGTCTTGCATTTTTAGCTTCTATTTTCTTCAAAATTGACAAAAAAATTGTGGGTATTCCTCCCGCATAGTTTCTTCATGCTCCCATGTTGCATGTTCATGACCGTAGTAGGTCCATTGAACCTTTGTCGGTCCTATGGTTTTTTTCCTGACCACCTTGACTTTCTGGTCTAGGATGCATATTGGTTCCACTCAGAAATCCTCTTCGTGCTCCTCCCGGATCACAGTCCAATCAATTATGTGGTTAGGGTCAGGCACATATTTCTTGAATAATGATACATGAAATACATTATGCACTCTCATGGATGTAGCCAATGTTAGCATGTATGCAACTCTCTCTATCTTCTCTAATATTTCAAAAGGCCCACAATATCTTGCTGCCAACTTTGGGTAGCAACCCAATCTTAGCAAACTTCCATTTGCTTTCACTTTCAGAAATACATGTCACCCACTTTAAAATATCTAAAGACTATGCTTTTGTCTTCATAATTTTTCTACCGGTCTTGGGCAATCTTTAAATTCTACCCAATCCTAGTCATCTGCTCTTCCATTTCCTTTAACAATTATGGGCCAATGACAACTCTGTTTGCTAGGTTATCCAAGTTCATTGGTGTGTTACACTTCCTGCCATACAATGTTTCAAATGGGCTCATTTTTAATGAGGATTTATACCCATTATTGTAAGAAAACACTATTAAGTGAATGTAGTCTTCCCACTTTGATGGTTGGTCCATCACATGCATTTTGAGAATGTCTTCAATTGTTATGTTGGTTCTCTTTGTTTGTCCATCTGAGTCTGGGTGATATGTTGCACTGAGATTTAAATTTTTTCCAAAGCATTTGAACAACCCTCTCCAAAAATTGGATGTGAATTTTGGATCTCTATTTGAAACCATTTCCTTAGGCACCCCATGTAGTCTATAAACTTCTAATGTAAATCTCTACAATATTTGTTTCCTTGTGTGTCATCTTCACAGGAATAAAATGTGCAGCCTTTGTCAATTTATCCACCACCACCATGATGGAATCATGATGCTTCACTATTCTGGGCAACTTTGTAATAAAATCAATTGTAACCACTTCCCATTTCCACTCAGGATTGAGAAATGACTATAGAAACCCCACTGGATGTCGATGTTCTATCTTCACCTTTTGACACTCCAGACATATAGAAATATAATTAGACACTTCTTTCTTCATTCCTGGCCAAAAGTATTGGCTTCTTACAGCAACAATTTTTTTATGATATCTTAGGTGCCCAACATATGGCACATTGTGCATTTTCCTCGGCCCTATATTTTCCAGCTCTCCTAAATTTGGCACATATATTTTTCCTCTATACATGAGGATTCCATCCTCTTTCAACTCATAATTTTTAAATTTCTATTGTAAATTGTCTCATTGTAATGTTTCTTTTATTTATAAATATTGTTGATATGAAATTGTTGCTTCAATAATTTTATTTTTTAAATCAGATCTATACATGCTCATGGTTGTAGCATGCATTTCATGTTCTCTTTTGTTGAGTGCATCAGCCACATGGTTTTCTTTTCCTTTGATATGTTTAATTTCCAAGTCATATTCACTAAGAAATTCAAGCTATCTAGTTTTTCCGGCATTTAATGTTGGTTGTCCAAACAAATGTTTCAAAGCACAGTGGTCTGTCCTTAGCTCAAATATTCGACCCATGAGGTAATGTCTCCACGTTTTTAGTACATGCACAATTGTTAATTCCAATTCATGTGTGGCATAATTTCTCTCATGCTACTTTAATTTCCGGGACTCGTAGCACACCACATGATCCTTTTGAGTGAGGACCACACCAAGCCCTTCTTTGCACGCATCAGTGCACACTACAAAATCTTCATCTGGATCTGCAATCTTCAAGATTGATGCACTTGTAAAAATGTCTTTCGGCTGCTGAAATCTCTCTTCACACTTGGAAGTACATTCAAATTTCACTCATTTCTTTTGCAAAGAAGTGATTGGGCTTGCAATCTTTGAAAAACATTCTATTAATCTTCGGTAATAAATAGAAAGACATGTTATAGCGCAAGTTGTAGGTTGGTAAAATCCCGACCCAACCACAAAGCAAGTGCTACAACTTGAGAATCATACACCCAATGTCACCTCGATGTAGGTCCCGCACTTCAAGGGTGATTGGGTCACTCTAGGGAGGCAATCCTGGTGACCCTAAGGGGGTTGAGATGGAGATGGATATAAAAATAAGTGAATCCCCTAGAGATCAAGTCTAAGTGGGATGAAAGGTGGGAAAATATGCCTTGTAAGTCAAGTAATTGTTTCCCCACAGATATAGTACTTCTTCAGATGATTGTACCTGCCGGAGACATAATAAAAGACACTTTGCAATGATATATGTTAGCTGGATCAGAAAGCTAAGCTTGTTGTCCCTAATTTGCAGCAGTAAAAGACAGTTTATATCAGCAACTAAAACATCTAAATCAGCATACAAGGATCTAAACTAGTTAAGTAAATCAACATCAAGATTAGCAATGAATATAGACTGAAAGATGGAACTTAAGAAGCTAAAGAAGATGGTTGTTGTAAACATGTGTTTTCTGTAGAAAATTGCAGCCTTATGGCTGTAGCCTTCAGTGGCATGTAGCAGAAAAATCAACCATGGAAAAGTGCCAAGAACTAGCCAAAAAGGTGTGCCCTAGTTAGTAGAGTAAGTGAGCAAAAATTAGGAGCTAGTCTAGGGTTAGTTTAGGAGTTATATCTAGTAGTTTATCTAGGTTAGATCAGCCCTAATGGTTGCAGGTTAGGGTTTGTAACAGAAAGAAAGGTAATGGGAGAGAGGGGACGCTCTAGTAGGGGAAGACTCCACTCAATGAGGCAAATCAACTTCAAGCAAGAAACCTTTCGAAAGATCAAAAATTGTGTTTCCCAAGGCAGCGATTTTATATCTCCAATGCAAAAAAGTATGACTAGTGCCTTTACTATTGGGTTAATAGAGTCAAATAAACAAAGAGCTAGAGAAGCTATTTCTTTGGGGGTGTAAGCCCTTTTACTTCCCAAAGCAAGTTTCTCTAGCTAGGGTTTAAGCTAAGAGGTTGTATGCCCTTATACTTCTCTTAGCAAACCCTTATATAATCAATGAGATGAAGCATAAAATGATGAAGACTATGGTGGGGGTGTATGCTCTTATACTTCCCACCTATCTCCTAGCATAACAATACTTGACTTGAAAAAATGATATCATAATAGTAAAAGACCATACCAAGATCAAGAGAAATGCCAAGATAATCCACCATAAGAGCTAGAAAACATCATCCAAGGCTAGCGCCTCACTCCTCCATCAACCATTCATCAATATAGCCATAAACAAGTGCACAAGAGATAAAAATAACCAAGTGTAGCGAAATTTTCAGACCAAGTCCTCTCACAATGAGGGAGAGTTATCATAAAAATGAGATCTTATGATCTCTATTTATACAAAATGTAGCTAACATAGTTTGTCCACATACTTTAGGGTAAAACACAATATTAGGGGTTAACAACCCTAATCTTTCCCCTCTTACAAAATAATATTAAACAATTCCTTAAAATTCCACTTTTTGCACAAATAAAACCCTAATTTTAGAAGGACATCTCCCCTTTAGGGGACGTTTTTCCACTTTAACAAAATCGTTGGTGTTGGAGAAGCATGGGTAGGCCTCCAAAGGCCACATGTCAAGCATCTAATCACTTTCATCATGGTGGAGACCCTCTTCTCCTCAAAATGTCCATGTGTCAAAAGAGTGGCACCTCACCACCATGCCCTAGCCCCAAAAGCATGACGTCAAGCTCAAAAATAGGACGTTTTTCCCCTCCTGGGCAAATCGTTTGGCAAGTGAGGGCTGGGTTATGTCGTCCAAGTCATCATCAAGGCCTTCCAAGTCTGATCTCTCTCATTCGGAATGCGAGCCCCTGACATCCAACTTGTGGGCTTGTAGCCCCATGGAAGCCCAAGCTAGACTTGTTCTCCCAAAACTATCCACCAACTAGGTCCTGCAAAGACAAATGAACACACCCTCCAAGGATATTAAGTCATAACATCATGATAAGTGAATCCAATCAATAAATAAGTCATCCAAGCATGTGCATCAAATATCACTATATCAAACAAGTAACAGCTCAAAGACACTATGTGACTTGTCAAGCTTGAACATGGGAGGGTTGACGAGGTGCCCTATTGGGTAGATCATGCCCTAGGTCAAGGAGAGTTTGCAAGAGATCCCTCTCTAATTCATGTAAAGTGGATGAATTGGTTGGGGCCAAGACTCTAAGGGCATAGGTCTCATGACATATAAGGGGTCGTAGTGTCTCATTCATGGGTGCCTTTGTAGATGGTGTGTGGTACCTTCGTCCGCAATGCACTTTTTCCAAGCCCATTAATTGCCTTTTATATTTTTTCTTTATTTTCTTTCAATATAGCATAAGGAGAGGTTGAAGGTCACTACCTCGACGTGGTGACCAGGTGATGGCAATGTCACCCACAAACACCAAATGGAAATGAGAAGGTTGGCTCGTGATGAGACCCCCTTTCTCTCAACCATGCAACTGAGAGCCATTACCCTGGTTTGGTGACTGGATGATGGTAAAGTCATACCACTAGATGTTCATGGACGTGATAAGGTCGGCTCATGATGAGACCTCCTATCCTTCAACTAACCTTTTAAGCATTCTTTATTATATTGTGGGTCCCCTTTACTCAAAGATAAGTGTTTCATTGCTTTCTTGGGTGATCCCTGGGTGAAGCATCTGGAAGGTTTATACAAGGATTTTATCTTTTACCCAACATCAACCCCTATGTGCCTTCAACCTCTTCTTCCCATAGATGAGGGACAACCCCTTCTTGGGTCAATACACCCTAAAATCCCAAGAGATGAGGAAATGGAGGGGAACCATGATGGAAAGTGGTAAGTATGGTCGAGAACGTTACGATGGCTCATTAAGGGAGTTCCCAATAGCAAACCCATTCCCAAGGAAAACCACTTCCTAAGGAACAATGTCAACCACTAAGGTGAATCAGGGCAAAAGGCATAATGTCCAAGCATATATCATGAAATCTAGAGAAATCTAAGATACAACATAATCACATGGCTTAAATATTGAAATGATGCTCACCATAATACTGACTTGTACCTCATGGAGCAAGGCCCATTGCCTTCTGGAAGTCAGTTGGTGTGGTGGGTTCCATCTACAAAACTGTGACCATCTGTGGTGGTGAGTGGGTTTTCCATCTGTGCAAAAGGGTATTGCTAGTCATGTAGTCTATCGTCACTCCATATTTGCAACTTGAGGGCCTCGAGACATCATCTCCTTAGTTATCCACAAAATGGAGATAAAAAGACCCATAAATGATCTGACCTCTGTCACATTTCTTGGCACTGGCCATTTTCTAATGGTCTCTAACTTCTCGAGATCAATTTTTATCTCATCTGTTGAAATAATATGCCCCAAGTAGTGAATAATTTTTTTGAAAAAATATGCATTTACTTAATTTGGCATACAATTTATGTTCTCTTAAAACTTGTGGCACCATTATTAAATGTTGGTCATGTTCCTCCTCTGTCTTTGAGTAAATGAATATATCATCCAAGAACACAATCACAAACTTGTCTGCTTATTCTTTGAACACTCCATTCATCATGCACATCGAAACAAATGGGGCATTTGATAGCCCAAATGGTACTACCATAAATTCATAATGCTCATATCTTGTTCAAAACGTTGTCTTGTTAATTTCTTCTTCCTTTATCCTCACTTGGTGATAACATGATCTCAAGTCAATCTTGGAAAATATTCTTGCACCTTTCAGTTGATCAAATAGATTATCAATCCTTGGCAAAGGATATTTTCTCTTTATAGTAACCTTATTCAACTATCTAAAATCAATACATAGCCTTAAGGTTCCGTCTTTCTTCTTCACAAAAAGAATTGGGGCACCCCAAGGTGACACACTTGGGTGTATATACCCCTTCTTCAAAATTTCCTCAAGCGGCATCTACAACTCCTTCAATTCTGGTGTTCCCATTCTGTAAGGTGTCTTGGACATTGGGGCAGCTCCTGACACCAAATAAATAGAAAAATGAATGTCTCTCTTTGGTGGAAAACCTAGGATTTCCCCAAAAACATCTTTAAAATCCCTCAATACTAGATGGTCTTCAATACTTGCCACTTTAGCTCTGGTTGTCTCTTCCATATGGGCTGCAAAAACTTGGCATCCCTTCATGAAGCTCTTTTTCAGCTACATGGCTGAAATTTCTCTAACAACAGCAGCTCTTGGAATTCCTTGAATCTTGTCTTGTTGTGTTTATTCATCAAGACAAATGATTGTCTTCTTGTAACAATCCAGGAAAGCATGGTGTTTTTCTAGCCAATCCATGCCAATTAGACAATCATATGAACCTAAAGGTATGGTGTTCACATCTACCTCTGTGTTGAGTCCATTCATGATTATTGGGATATCTTCAACTAGCTCACTGATTTTCCTCTTAGCCCCTATAGCTAATTGAACTAACCAAGGTTTCTTATGATTACTCCTTTGTAAGAAAAATCTTTCAACAATGTTAGATTTTATGTAACTATGGCTAGCTCCATAATCAATTAAAATTGTTATGGGCTAGCTATTAATCTTACCTTCCACCTCAATCATGGGGATTGATACTATGCTTACTTGTTGCCTGATGCTGCATAAATCCTTGGCATGCTTATACCATGTTTTTCATTGTTTCAGCCTCTTGAATGTTGTGGGCAATCCTTATTCTTTCTCCTTTGTGAGGGAAGTCCCTATACAAGTGATTTCCCTCACATCCCCAACATTGTACAGGTTGTTTCCTTGGTCTTTTCTCAAATGAATCTGCCATCTTGGGCTCATTTTGGGTTTACTATCCTTGTTGATTTGCTTGGGAGTTGTTCTTGAAAAAGGAGGGCTTAAAACCTTTCTTCCTTTGATCCATCTTTCCTTTCATCTTGTCATTCCAAGCATTTTGGAAGATTGACCTCCCTTTGTTATGCTCATAAATATGCTTTGCTCTTCTTTTGGTCTCTTCTAAAGTCCTAGGGTTATCATAGTGTATCTTTCCATTATAGAAGGAAGGTAACCCACTCAGAAACCTTTGGATTTTGACTTTTTCATCCCTTATGAAGCCCGCATACTTCATTAACTCAAAGAATCTCTTCTCATATTCATCCATTGTCATGCTTCCCAATTTGAGTTCGAAGAACTCTTTCATATTTATTTCATAGTAATGCTAGAACAAATATTTTTGTTGGAAATATCCCTTGAACTACCTCCAAGAGACCTTCCTCTCATCAAGGTGTTTGGCTTGCTTAAGTTGATCCCACCACATGATTGTCTTTCCTTGCAAGGGGTAGGTTGAAATTCTTGTTTCTACCCTTGATGGATAGTCATGCAGCTGGAAATATTTCTTCATTTCCAATAGTTATGTCTCAACCTCTTTCCCTTCTTATGCTCACCATTGAAAGTTGGTGGCTTGATTTTCCTAAGTTCACCTTACAAGATGTCTGCCTCGGGCCTTCTCCTTTGCCTCCTGATAGGAGACACACCTAGGTTGTTCTTTGGCATTGAATTTGCATGAGCTCTCCTAGTGGATTTCCCGGGGGAATGATGGCGCCTACTCATGCTCCTTGATTGTCTGTAATTCTCATGCTCATCCCTTTTGCTATGGAATCTGGATGTTGTCACATGTCTAACACTAGCTCCTTGTTTTGTGCCAGAATATTTATTGACGTGCCTCTACAACATATTCAGTCTCTAAAATATCTCTTCCTAGGATTTCATAATCTTCTCATTATCTTCCCTATAATTCTTCACTTCTCTCTACAGGCTTCTCATAGTTACATGCCCCTACCTGTCTCTTCTTCCATTAGACTATGTCTCAACATTTCCCATGTTGACATGTAGCCCTCTGAATTCCTCTTCGTGACTGTAGGACCCTTGGGCATCCTCCATGATTGTAGTTCTCATATAGGAACCAAATTGTCTTCCTATACCTCTAAATTATGCAAGAAAATGTGCATGCAAACCATTTTCTATTAGACAAGAATATATACACATTTTTGGAAGAAAAAAAATGCATAAATTTTTTCCTCTTTAATGTCGCCAGTCATCCTCTTCTAAGTTAACTGTAAAATTTACTATTCAGACCAATTTTATGGGTTGATAGATGGATTCTCCTAGAGACCTTTCCATTGACTATTCATTTTCCCAATTCTGAGCTCTGAGCAAAAAGTTATGGTCAATTGAATATTGTCACTTTACTCTTCTTGTGCACCTTTCATCTGTTGTACTTAATTCCAAACACCAACTCCTTTGGATTTTTGACAAAATCCCAATTGTGTTTCTTCATGCCTACATTTTGAGAAATCTTTCCAAATTTCACCCTCATCCCGGCTCCAGGCTGCTAGTTACATCCTGTTAAAGTTTTGATTGTTTCTCCCTTTTAGCATTGAATGTTACATGAATCTTCTCTTCCATACTGCACAATTTTAGACACTCAGATTCCAATTATGGCTCCATGGATGTCTTCTATGGTCTATGATATTTCCATTGACTACTCATGTTCCCCAAATTGACTTCTTAGCAAGGAGTTATGCTCTATGGAAGTAAATTGGTAACCAAATTATACCTTGCATTGTTTAGGTTGTAACTTCATCATACAAACTTTGTTTCGCTCCCTGAATAGATCGTTGGAAATATCTCATTGATCTCTTTCATTTTAGAAGTAGAAACTTTGTGTGGTAAATTTTGTACTTACAGTATAGTGAAATTCGAACTCATGAAAACATTGTTTAGGGCCTCAAAATGCCCCTGCAAGATTATGACCTTCAAAACCCTGATAATTTTCTAAAACTTTTTGCCTAGGTTTTGCTGACATGGTTGTTGATGTGGTGTTTTGGGTCCACATAGCACCCTGAGGTGATGTCATGTCACCCTCTTGGCCACCCTGGCCCTTCCCCGTCATCCTCCAACACCTTCCTCCTTCTCATTATCGCATTTTAAAGATTAAATTCTATTCCGGGCCCCATTGTAATCGACTGCCCATATCGTACCTTGTTCGAACACAAATGGGACAGGGGTCCCACTTCCTTTTCCATCAATCCACCTGGTGCCCCTTCATTGGCCGTAGGGATGGGTTGATCCCATCCCACACCCTTTCCCTTCGACGTGTGAACTTGCATGCTATTTGATCTAACTGTGGATATACTTAGGGGACATCAACAACAGAGGATCCATTTCACATCCCTAACATGCTTGAGGGTTATCGACCCTTCGCGATGCGATACCACAAAACCATCAGGATATGTGTTGCATTTCTATTGGTTTCGCATCGCCAAAAAGATATTTCAAAACCGTTTTATGAGCGATCTGATACCACTTATGGTATCGACTCACCACTCCACTAGTCGCCCTGCCTGCCACCGTGGCCCTGCCACGTCACCTGACACATGGCCTCCACATCACTGCTGACATCATGTGTGGAAAATTACCCATATTTTTCAAAATTTCCTAAATTTTTCAAAAATGCATAATTTCAAAATTTTCGCCATGGCTGCCATGAAACTCTGAAATTAAGCTTCTAATGGCCAATTTTGGCCCTATGCATGTCAATTCAACCTCTACACCCAAAATTCGGCATTCATTGAATTCTTAATGAATTTCACTATAGAAATTGGGGATTTTTCCCAATCTCGCCCTGACTGCATTGCAATTTCCAAAACTCGACTAATTACAGCTCCAAACATGCTCAAACAAAGGTTACAATTGGGGATTTTAACCCCTGAGCTCAAATTCCTCATGAATTTTTCCCCAATTTCACTGGAGTAATTTTGACAATAATTTGCAAGCATCCTCTGAGCTTTAATCCTGCAAATTCAGCTTTTGTGTGTTGAGTTTGGCCCATGTAGTCTCAATGTTGAACATGTGGCTCTGATACCAATCTGTAACGCCCCCCAGCTTAACTGAGGAACATTTCTATGAGGAAATATTCATAAAATTTTCTATTAACTAATTTCTTGTAACTTACCAACTATGAATTAGACACAGATTTAACCATTTTGATACCAATAATTTAATGCATCTACAACATAATGAATTAAACATTAATGCAATTAATTAAATCATTACAAAAGCGCATAAGTCATCCCCATTCACAAAGTAAAAATGCACATCAGTTAACTCATAAATTAACTTAAAAAAATAGTTAGACACCTATATTTTCAAAACACTTGTGCAGCCAGTTGCTTGGGACGGACGTTCCACCCAACCATAGACTTATTGTTCCAGATCTCAACAACAAGTCACCCCTGAGCTAGGGCTAGGAATCCGCAAGAAAAAGGTGTCTCTCATTGTCCCCTCGCAACTCAGATATCCCACAACCCACTAGTATTCTCCTACACCTATCCTGATTTTCACCAGCTCTCTTCCTCTTGACCAGCCCAACCCAAGAAATGTACCCATTTACTACTCTCAATCCATCGGGCGTCCCATTCGTTTATCAGGGTCTCTCTAGCATAGGTAAATAGGAATCTCTCTACTGGGAACTCACTGCTAGGTAAACTACCAGGAAAAAAAAAACAACACTTGTTGTTACAGTGCAACTCACACATGAGTTCACTCTTCATGCCCGACAACCTAGTTCTTCAGTCTTCAGCTCCAAAATGCTCCAAAATCACTCCACCATGCTCTAGAATTTTCCTACCCTTCTTGCTCTAGCTCCAATGCTCTTTTCTCTGTTCTCTGCTTGTTGTTCATGCAAAACATGACTGTGAAAAAATGTTTGTTCTCCCCATACGAATTTCCTCTCTTTCCCCCAAGTAAATTGATTGTTCACTCTACCCAATGTTGATTGTACATCAGCCCCATGCTCCCCAATAACTCTGGGATGTGACTCTCACGCCCACCCTCTTACATGAGTTTAATGATTGGGCTCTCATACATTCAAATCAAAACAGAAGTTATCCCAAATGATAATACAATTCAGGAAAGTGTGTTGAATTAATACCCATAAATCATTTTCCCCATTGGACCCCTCTTAGACACTTCCTTCTCTTGTGTAAAACTCAACCCCCATCTCTGTCCATATCTCACAACAAATGGCATCACATTTTATTTATTAAAATTCAAAAAATACAATTTGCATATTACATCGCTTGACCATAGCTACATTCATATTTGCATTATGCATTAATTAAACTAGGGATTATATTGAGGATGTTACATTAAATATTCTTGTATATTCTTAGGAGTATTAGCAATGATGATCCTCTAAGCATGTAATGTAGCTTGTTGCATTATCAAGCTCCCATCATATCAAACCATATAAACTCTTGCAAGAATCTCTTTACGTTTTTCTCTCACGGAAAGCAATAATATTGCACCCCTGAGCTTCAATGCTTGCACTTTCATCATCACTTCTACCCTCTAGAATCGTTTTTACAAATGTTCTTGTAACCTTGAAGATGAGATTACCCCAAAGTTCTACAAAACTCTGACAAATGCACCATTTATCATTTAATACAGCGTTTTGAACAGCTAGAAGCAAGATTAATAATGATGTTGTGGCATAGTGCTTACCCAAAACATACCCAATACTCAAAGTGACATTACGTATAGATTCACTCTCATCTGCAAGGCCATCCAGAATCATTGGTGATACATGGGGCAAGTAATTTTGACAGATGGGAACCAAGGATCTTGGAAGACACTTAAAGAGAGTGAAATCTCTATCTCGACCAAATGCCTTATGATGAGAACCATTTCAGAGAAAATATGGAAGAAACAAATCGGAGTGTTCCCTACCTAGTGCAGCTAGCACCTCACTTGAACTATGTGCATCTCTTGATCACACACCATTGCTATCATTTGACTTTAGAGTCTCCACTAACCAATGCCACTGAAGGATGAAAGCTATCATTTGAAATCTAATAGTGAACTTAAGGATAAAACTCTAGCAAAGAGTATTGATTCTAATGCTAGGGGGGCACTGAAGGAAAGCGATGCACTCTCAAATATAGCAGTCTGATTTGCCGTGTATGCAACTAGTTATTCATAAGGATGATATTGATGCATGTTGTAAGTACACATCTGGTGGATAGATCAGTTGTTTCAGACGCTCCCTATTGCCCCAAAGAATCACCAAGTGCTTTGATTAGAGACATCATCTGTGAATTTGAGAATTATTGGACAATCTATGCTTGAGAAAATTCAGGTAGGCCTATCCCCTTGACAATGGATATTTTTTCTCTGATTAATAGGGAAGACACCTCTTCAACGTCATATAATACTTTTCTCAATGCAAATTGAGCAGGGGAATCATGATATGATATAAGATTTTGTAATCTTTTTTATTTCATATCATGTTCTGTGGTAACTGAATGCTAGTTGCAAACGTAACTGAGTGGTATTGTTTCTTTTTCAGGTCCTTGAATCAACTCTCTTAAGAGATTTGATGTTGGAGAAGGATGTTACAGCATTTAGTGCATTAACATATTTACGAGAAATTGGCAACAAGTTATTACAAATGTGATGCATTGAAGTTATCCTACAAATTTATGAAAGATTTGAGTGATAATTCCATGATGTTGAAGCAGTAATAATTTTCCACTATTTCTAGTTGATCAGTAATTCTTGTGGATGTATTAGTATACTTTTTCAATTGCATAACACCTTGTTATGCATGATCATTCCAAGAGGAATGATGCCACATCCTTAACTATTTCCATGAAGCATAACCATAAGGAAGGAAACTACTCCAGTCAAGATTATTCAATTGCAAAACCAAGGCTTATTTCTTATACATAAATCATAATGTAAGAAGTGTTGAAATATTGTAACTGCAAAGAGTATTCTATTTTATTATTGATGTATTATTCATTAGATCAATCCCCTTTTGTGCATTGATCATGTCGGGCATTGTAAATGACCAAATCCCCTTTTGTGGATTGGTCAAACCCTAATTGTAACATGCTAAATGAGAAGTCGGCCCCCAAAATATATTAAAGTGGTTATAACCACCCAGAATAAGAAGTATGCCCTGCCAGTGAAAAGACACCTCAGTTCACCACCTGCCAGATTGTATAAATAAGAGAGGCCAACGCCTCATTTGTTCACTCACTCACTTGATCATCAGAGCACAAGTTTGGAGCTGCAGTTGGAGAGGAAGGAAGAGAGAGAGAGGCGCATACTTGGGAGAGGACTTTTTGTATTGTTTGGTTTATTCTCTTGGCATTGTATTGGCTATCCATATTAAGGAAGTTTTTGTTGGGTTTTCTCCCCCGTGAGGGTTTCCAAGGATAAATTATGTGTCTCTTGTGATTGTGTATTTCTCAGTGATCCTATCTATGCTATGGTTATCTAGTAAATTGAAAAGAAACCTAATAATAGCTTAAACTCTAACATGGTATCAGAGCTAAGTCAAAGAAAGCATCTTTCACAAGAAGAAAAAAAACGTCATTGTTGTCGTACATGAAAATTAGGGCTTTTATTGAAGAAGATTTTCAACCTCAAAACCATCTAGAAAAGTGCGCCCTAACCCAAGGAATTATTTGGCACCTTCAGCGCACCTTTTCAGTGGGTAGATCTCCCATAAATTGAAACCCTAGTTTTCACCGGTACCAGAAAGCCAGAAGTACCAGAAGTACCAAAAGTACCAGAAAACTAGAAGCACTAGTCCAGAAATCCGTTGGTCAAGTTTGAGAGGGTAAAATTTGGATTTTCAGAAATCTGACTGCACCATCTTACTCGCCTCAGCTCATCGCATCTATCCTCTGGATCAAAATTTCAAAATTTGAAGTTTGAAAAATTAGGGTTTCCTCATAAAACCCTAAGTTGCAATTGCATTCTCAGAATTAGTTGCAGTATCAATTGCAGTTGCAATATTAGTTGAAGTATCAGCCATAGTACCAGTTGCAGTCACCCTTGAAGTTTTTAAGAGTTGGTAATTATTACCACTGCTACCAGATGGTGCCACTACCTGCAAATGCTATCTGAGTTATGTACCCACATATGTTTAGATTGTTAAGCTTTAAAGGGTATTTGCAGGAGAAGGGATCTCTTGCCACAGATCCAGAAGGATCTCAAGATCCAACACATTCAGAGGAATAATGCAACCCATGTTTGATTATTCCGATATGCATCTATTTGTTATGACATTATTTTGATCTAGATTGCATGTTGAAGCTATGACCATCATACTAACCTTTGGTCAAAATTAAAGTCAATGTATTAGATGGATTAAAGTTGAGATCATAGAGTTTATTCTCTAACCCAACCTTTTGTCAAGATAGAATATTGTCTTAGTACAAGAAGACAGGTTGAAGAAAACACTCGTCATCTTGAGTGAAGGATACTTGGAAGAAAACCAACACACTCATTCTTGAGGACAAGGCTCCAGGTTCCAGGTTTGATTAATTAAGCTGATAAGATTCAAAGTTGCACTTGACAAGTTGATGACTACCCCTTTACAAGTAAACACTATAGTTGAGGTAGCAGTCTTTGAAAAGTATTATGCTTGGTAGCATGTGAGCATATTAAGATAAATGCTTAATGTAATCATTTACCAGATACAACTAACATCTCCTCAAGGAGAAACTTCTTGTGTTGATTCCAGGTTACCTTGGATGAATGTGTGATCACAACACTAGAAGAGTGTTGATCTCATTTCGTATTGTATTCCTTACTTTTGATCCTTGTTTCAAATAGGTCACAAGTGATAGCTCTAAAGGAGCTATTGTGATGATTACTCATGCTATTGTTTTATCTACTATTATCAAAAGAGTATTATTCTTGCTTGTTGTTTTGTTGACCTTGTTCCAAGTCACAGGTGATAACCCTGAGGAAGCTAGGTGAAGGTTTTTGAAGGAAACATATTATATGAGACATGAAGCAGACTATGTACATGACCATATACACTCATGTACCAAAGAAGATGAAGAAGAAGTTATCTTTTGAGATTCAGAGTATCTCATATGAAGATTAATTGTAAGGAGTAGAAGGCTCCAAAGATGAGCGAACATTAGATCAAGATCTCATAGCAGAATTGTTCAAAGGATAATGAAGCCACTTTGACAAGAAGTAGAACTCATTTGAAGCATGACTCGGTCCTTCATATTTAGTCTTGGTATTCAACACCAAGTATACCTTGTAAGAGATGATGAAGTCCTTGTAGACTCAGAAGAAATCGAGAGTAAGCCTGATCTCAGAAAGGATCAGATGAAGAGACAACTTCCAGGACTGGGAGACAGATGCCATGAGAAGACTAGATCGTAGCTTCAGAAACTTCTAGGAGATATGAAATCTCCTTGGAAGATTCCCTTGTTTCAGTAACAGGGAAGGAAGCCAGTCAAAAAGACTAGGATATGGATTCTTCCATGAGACTAGAAGAGAAGACAGTATTGACTTCCAAGATTGATCTATACAGATCAAGCATGTTGCAGATATACAAAGTTTGATGTGTGTCCAAAGGATTCTCCCAGCAAAAGGGAGAAGACTATGACAAGACACTTATTGAAGAAATAGTTCCAGTACTTATGAAGACAACCAGAACAACCATGANCATATTTAAAATTGAGTGGCAGTTGGTGCAGTACATTACTTGGGTCATGGAGACATGACTACAATGAAAGATAGAGTTACCTCCATGAAAGAAGAAGAGCTACCTTCAGTATCATTTATTGAGCCACTCTCAGTTTCAGATGAAGTTGTTGCCATGATAGAATAAGAGGAGTTACTCACAGATTTCAGCAGCCATAGTGAGGATGAAGCAATCATTCTCAGCTTTAGAGCAGGTGCAAGTGCATAGTCCCAGTTCCAAAAGGAACAGTTGTAGAAAGAGGAGAGGACATACTCTCAAGCAGTGAGACAAATAGTTATTTGCAGAGAGCACATAGAGCTAGCACATGATTGTGCAAATTGAGTTGCAGTTGAGAAAGTGTACCAGATTGGTACAATGTAATGAGAAAATTTGATTTGAGGATTGAAGATAGAAAGACTCATGTCTGCCAGTTGAAGGAAGCTCTGTACGTTTTGAAGCAAGCTCGTAGAGCTTGGTATGGAAGAATTGACAGTTTCTTGACGAGCTTGAGATTTACCAAGAGTAAAGTTGATTCTAACCTTTATCTCAAGGTTATGAATTATGAGCCAGTGATGTTACTACTATATGTAGATGATGTATTCTTGACAAGCTGAAGAAAATCTCATCACAGATTGCAGAAGAAGCTCTCTACAGAGTTTGATGGAAGACCTAAATGCATTATCTCTTAGGTCTTGAAGTTTGGCGGAGCACAGAAAAGATCTTCCTTAACCAAGGGAAGTATGCAGTTAAAATGAAGAGGTTTGACATGTTGAAATATATATCCATGTACACACCCATGGAAACGAAGTTGAAGCTCCTGGTAGATACCTCATCAAAATTGGTTGATGCTACTTTGTACAAACAAATTATTGGTTCGATGATGTATTTGACGAATACAAGGCCAAATATATGTTTTTTCTTGAGTTAGTATCTAGTAGAACCCAGACATGTTCACATTGTCGCTGCAAAACATATGATGAGGTACCTTAAGGGTACATTAGATCTCAGTTATGATGGAGATCATGACTTCAGACTGAGTGGTTACACCGATTCAGATTGAGCTGGAAGTGTTTATGATAGAAGGAGCACTTCAGGATGTTGTTTTAGTCTGAGGTCAACCATGACTTCATGGCAGAGTAGGGAGAAATTCAGCATTGCTCCAAGCACGACAGAATCAAAATACATTGTTGCATGTTCCGCCAGTTGTGAAGTCATATGGCTTCGGATGTTGTTGACAGATCTATTTGATCTGGAGATGGAAGCCATCATGATCCTATGTGATAACCAAAGTTATATGAAGAACCATGTGTTCCATGATGAGTCGAAGCACATAGAGATCTGGTATCACTTCATTCGTGATATGTTGCAAAGAGGAGCCATAAAGCTCGAATATGTTAGCACGGATGAACATGTTGTTGATGTGTTGACCAAGCCTCTATCTCGTGTAAAGTTTGAGCACTTTTGAGATAAGCTTGGTGTAGTCCTAAAGGACCTCCCTCGAAAGGGGGAGTAGTGTTGTGATGCCAGCCTTGTGTTGTTGATGTGCCACCTTAATTGTTGTGTTGATGTGTCAGCTTAATTTTTGTGTTGATGTGTCAGCTTAATTGTTGTGATGATGTGTCATCTTAATTGTTGTGATGATGTGCCAGCCTAGTATTGTGATGCCAGCTTAATTGTTGTGATGATGTGCCAGCCTAGTGTTGTGATGTCAGCTTAATTGTTGTGATGATGTGTCAGCCTAATGTTGTGATGCCAGCTTCATGCTAATGATATGCCATCCTTGTGTTGTGATGATGTGCTAGCCTCGTGTTGTGATGATGTGCCAGCCTCGTGCTGTGATGCCAGCTCCGTGCTGATGATATTGTGTAGCCAACTTCGTGTTGTGATGCCAGCCTCGTGCTAAAGACTCTCAACCTAGTGTTGATGTTGATGATGCTCCAGCCTTCGTGTTGTGATGTTGTTGTTGTTGATGATGCTCTAGCCTTTGTGCTGTGACATTGTTGTTTTTGATGTTGTATCAGCCTTGTGCTGTTATTGATGATGATGATATATTAGAGTTATACTAATCCAAGTTGATGCAGTTGATGATGATGATGCCACTTCAGCTTCTTGCTGAAGATGATGATGATGATGCCACTTCAACTCCTTGCTGAAGATGATTATGATGATGATGATGTTACCTTAGCCTCATGTTGATGAGGATGATGATGTCATTCCAGCTCCCTATTGTGAATGATGATATTGATGATGAAAAAAACTTTTGATGATTAATAGATATGTCAGTCAGTGTTCCAAGATGTTATTGATGATGTTGCCCTCTCTCTCGCCTGATGTTGTTGTAGAATACCCTTCTTGTTAAGGGGGAGTGTTGAAATATTGTAACTACAAAGAGTATTCTATTTTATTATTGATGTATT
>SNQJ01S0050789.1:10060-46503 GCA_010110895.2 Picea sitchensis | reverse complement strand
GAATGGTCACCTTCAGTATGTTGGGGTGAGGAAGAGGAAGGGTTATCTGTAGGGATATGCAGTTTGGTGCAGAGTGCCGAAAATATTGATTCAAGCTGGGTGGTGAGGTCTTGTTTGATTTTTCCCATTGAGGACTGCATGGTTGTATTGATGACGACGACATTGGCACTGAGTTGTTTCACTTCTTGTTGGGTCTCAATGAGACCATATTGCAAGGTGTTGAAGCTAGCTTCCAAGTCTTGGCTACGAGTATGGGCCATGGCGAGCTTCCAAGTTTTTTTATTTTATTTATTTATTTTTTTAATTTTTTTTTTAATTTTTACGGAGTTATACTCCGGTCTGAAGAATACTACAGAGAGGAAATGCTCAAATGCTTAACTAGAAAGAAATGTGTATTTACTTGGCAACCCGAACACAGTTGCGCGACAATAGATCTTGTTTGTTTTAATTTGTTTATGTTTCTGTCCCCAAGGGTTAGGTATTCAAGGGTTCTACAGACAAGGGTTTGCCCTGTGCTATAGCTCTCTGATACACGTGCGGGGTCCAACAATAGTACTCGACCCAATATCTCAGGGCACTAACTAAGCAGGATAGACCGTACCCTTAGCCGTACTACCCGACTACCCAGGTACTAGAGAATATCTTCCCGATTGTTGTTCTCGGTGACACTATAGCAGTCAGGCGACCGATCGATTTATCTAAAGAGGGCTTCAGGTAATCTAGGCCGATCCGTACACAGGTGTTGTCTGATGCATTACCACTCGAGGGGGTACCAACAGGGGTTACAAGGGTGGCCAACAGATGTGCGTTTAAGTACCACTTGTATTTCCTGTGTGTATGAATCCCTCAACCGTGGGTTTATGCGCGTAACGACAGATGTCTGTGGCTTAAAGACACCGGAATACGTCTCTACTCTGAATTTTTTTTTTAACCCACACTTTCTGCCGAGGAAAGTGCTCTGATACCACTTGTAATATACCATATATAAAATGTATGCATAACATAAATAAAATGCTAGTAATGGTAGAATAACAACAATATAACCAGAACATTCACCACAATAACACTGAAATGATATAAGAATAACAACAAAAATAACACTTTGAATCTGAAAGCAATGTTCACGGGCCTCTTCGAGGGGGCAACCTCGAGTTGAGCAGAGCTCTATTACAATAATATCCAAGCTAGGGTTCTCATACCCTCGACTCCTATTTATACTAAAAAGAAGCATCTAGAGGAAGATCCTTCTAGAAGCGAAAGCTTCTATTAAGTCTTCTTACATCCACCTTATTCTATTTTATTGAAAGGCCTTATTAATATTGACCTTTATTACATCCAAATATATTGTTCTACCTATGTGCAGGTTAGGACCTTAACATTGATACAAATGCATTGCTATGACATGTGGACAAGTGCAGGTTTTTCAGATAGTGTGACTACTTGAAACTAAATATATGATGACAAAATCTCAACAACACAGTGCCATTGTATGGTCCATGATAGGGTATTGACCCTAGTTTTATCACGAGGGGTGGAGGCATTTCTCACTGTGTATCCTCCGAAACCTAGAGTCGTGGGAGGACGATGTTAGGTCACACTCCACTAGACGTGTGATGATGAATACCAGTTTCCTGCTGGGGAAGCTTGGTCAAGGTAGTTGCCACTTCCTCTTATGGGTTCTATATGGAGTTAGGTCAATATAGTTGATGCTCCAGGATAGTCTAGTAGAGGAAGGATAGGGATGGGAGATGGAAGTAGGTTAGGGAGGTAAGATGATTAGAAGTAGTTGAGTGTGTGTGGTAACATAAGTGTTTGATTTTATCTTGTTTCCTAAAAAAGAAAAAAAATGTTTAACTGAATTACAATTATCTAGGTGAATGTTGCTTTATGCTAAATTATTATAATTGAAGGATTCTACTAATATTGTAAATGGTTGATTTATTCATTATGAAGTTAATTGCCTTGCTGATTGGATTGGAAGCATACACAAATTGCATTAGTTGCATTAATTATTGCCATTAGTACATGCACGAGTTCTGTATGTTCTAGCTATTCATACATGCCTTGCACATGTACATTAGTATTTATGAGTGTTTTAAATTAATGATGTTGCTTATTTGATGTGGATGTATGAATCATGTTATTATTACCCTTGTATTGTAAATTACTATAACTTTGGGACAAAGTTTATTGAAGGGTGGGTGTATGTAACACCCCAATTAGATTAATTAATGATCATAATTAATTAAGGTAAATTAAGTTATCAATGTATTAAAAGATATTTTAATTAATTAATTAATGAAATCATTAATTTATGTAATTTAATTACTTATTGAACTAGTTAAGTTTTATCATTTTTTTTGTTTTGTTTTAGAATTAAGTAATGCAACAATAAAGGAATTGAGTATTTTATTGTATTGAGGGTAGGTATGGTATTTATGAGAAAGGATAAGGGAAGATAGAAAATTTATGATGGGGGAGAGTTGATGGATGAAGGGATAAGGAAGGGTAAGATGGACATTTGGAGGGGATTCGAGAGGGAGAGGCAGGGAAAATTTTGGAAGGAGAAATCTAGGAGAAAGGAAAATGGTTGGGAATCTCTGGTTTGTATACGAGTTGGCTGGTTGTTGGGATTTTGGGCTTGGGTGCAAGGAAAAATGATTTCCTAGAGCTAGGGAGTTGAAGAGTCTATGTTCCTAGCTGGATGGGAGGAACATATTATGTTTTAGGTAGTTTCAATAGGAAAAAGTAGACAACTACAAGACAAAACACACAACAAGAAACGAGACAAACTTCTTCTTCAAGCGGTAATTTCTAACCTCCTCTTTGGCTTGAGTCAAATTTTATATATACATTTTGGAATTTTTGTTGTGAACCTATAGATGGTGATTTAGGTGATTAAATTTCTAGAACTTACTATTATGAATTTACTGTCATCTAAATGGATATCAAATTTACTATCTTGTAAAAAAATAAAAATAATTTGCACTTCATGTTAACATATTTTCAATTAGATACAAATTCATAGTTAAAATATGAAGCCCTGGGAAAGGGCATTATACTTTCTACACTTTCCTCCACCCAACAACCAATAATCCTGTCTTTGATGCTCCTTCTAGAGCTGAAATTTCACTCCTTATATTCATGGTACTACTAATTAAATTTCCAAGATTTTTTTCCAAAATAATATCAAAAATTTCTTCAAGCCTCACAATATGCTTAAATAATTATTCAAAAGGATTAAAGATAAATCCAACCCATTGTTTTCTCAAGGAGTTTACCAAACTCCCTATTCTTGTGGTAAATCCTACATTAGCCAAATTGTCTGGTTTATTAATACTCGTCTTAAGGAACATATAATCAATGTCTTTCATAATTGCTTCACCAAATCTATTATTACAAATAATTCCCATAACATAAAGCACCCCATTTGCTTTGATCACACCAAAACCTTAGTGTTAGCTTCCCACTACTAGTCACCTCATATAACTATAGAAGTCTTAGAAATTGAAAAACAAGAAACTAACTTTAATTGTGAAGATGACTATAAACTTAGCCATTGTTAGAAGCCTATCATCCATTATTTTCATTACTAGCTTGTTTCTTCGCATCTTTTGAATCTTTATCATTTTTTTTTATAAGAGTTCTTTCCTTTTTCATCATTTGAATTCTTCAATTATTTTCAGTAAATTATAACTCCATGTGCTAACACCTATTTAATATATTATTTATTTATGATTAATTAACCTGCTTTTGTTATTAAACCTCCTTTTGATTTCATAATACGACTTATCTAATAAATTTTAAAAATTTAATTTTTAATATTTTTTCTTAATTGATATTTTATTCATTCAATAATATGATCAAATCTCCTCTATCTTTTAATAATTTGTTGTTTTAATTACTTTTCTTTTACTCAAATTGGGGAATATTATAATAAAAGTGTTGTAGCAAAGATAAAAGCAAGCATACAAAATATATTGTTATAGAGTTTCAAGCAAAATTTACAACTCTCATAAGCTACATAAGAGAGTTCGCCGGTATCTATAATTATTACATCCCAACTATTCGCGCATGTATACTGCTTGATAAAAACACCTAGTATTCTAACTTTAAAAAACATAAACATTATCGAAAGACATGCTGATTGATAGCCTCCTCCTGGCCAACATTGGAGGGGAGGGAAGTCTACTGATCAACATCCATGTCCTATTTCATTTGATGTATTGCCTCCTCCTCTTTGTAGTCAGCCTATTGGTGAGATCAATTCCTGCTTCCAAATTTTCCTTCCCTTTTCTATTTTCCCAACTTCTTTTTTCCATTTCTTTTCCCTCTTCTATACTTTCCCTTGTTTCCCTTTTCCTTTCTTCCCTTCTTCTATCCCTTTCTAGTTACCATACTTAATCACATTTCAACAATCGACGGGTTTGTGGGTAGGCGGATTCGCGGGCCTTCATCCCCATCCATTTTCCTATGCCATAAGTCCATCTGACTACCTTGTTATAATATACTTGACCATTTTTTAAACATCGCAGGTTCGCGGGGTCGAACTTTCATTATTCAAGTTCCACGATATCCACTTTACACCCAAACGTCTGTGATCTACATTATGACTGTTAGACTTATTGCGGGTATTAAGCCCCTAAGTATTTCATTTCTCCTGCATACTAGTCCAATTGACCGCTTTGCAACACTTGGCTTATTTTTGATCATTCATAACCACGGGTTGGCAGGTTCATGAAAAACTCCATATTCGAAATTGTTCTAGTTCGTCCCCACCATCTTCATGCTTTTCCCAATATGAATTAAGTATGGTTTAATGCTAATAACTGATCACGCAAGATCCAGAAATATCGTCATTAATAGCGAAGGGATCGGGGAGATTTCTCATTAAATTGCATTAAAACACTATTTTCCAAAGGTTATATTATTGTTAGCTCTCTGGAAAATTCATTTCAAGTTATTATCCAGCTTAAAGAATACTCTCGTTAACCTATGGAAATAGCAGCTAGACATCAGTTCTGTGGTGATACTCTAAATATTTTTGGTCGTGAAGACCAGAACTTTGAGTGGTCCAGAGCATATTCATATTACTCCTCTCCTCCTGTGCCGAAAGACATAATATGGGCATCCAGAATTGCTCGTGCAGGATGTGTTCCTGAGGTATTTGACTGTAAAGATCTTGTTGCATGGTGTGTGGAGAAGTACGTGCCAAGCCAGAGGATTATCCAACTCCAAGGTCATTCTCCAGTTTCCCTTTCACCGCAAGTCTTTCGTAGGATGTTGAAGCTCCCAGAGCTGATGCTTACCTTCAAAGGAGAAGACTGCAGAGATTTCTTGAAGAGACATACCAATAGCCTTGACCTATTGCCAGAATATTTGGAGAATCCTGCATCTATTTTAGAAGACATAACCAGGATTCAGGTAGACTCTTTTAAAAATCCCCTTCGGTAAATCGCTTGGTTGTTTACCAGATTGACAGGTCGGGAAAGCACTGCTACCATTTCTCGCATGATTCTTTATATTTTATATTTTACAGTAAAATAACAAGCCATCTTTTACTGAGGAATCTTAATTTCTATCGAAATCTCGTCCCAGTTAACGCACTACAAAAAGGATGATTTTATTATTATTTATGGCATCATATTTGATATTCACTATAGTGTATTGTTGTCAATTCCCAAAATTGTTGTTAATTCCCAAAATTGACCATAAGTAAGAGAGTGAATTGTGAAACAGATCCGGTTACCTTCTGGTATTAGGAATTATGGAGACATAAGACCCTAAATTAATTCTCAACTCAATGTTTCTAACAAAGAAACAATTTGACGAACAAGTTGAGATATTTAAAGGGTTATCAGTTGAAATTTTTTATGGCATACTTGAATATAATGAAGATGAAATAGACAATTGGCTAGTTGATCATTCAATGAAAAATCAAGATATTGAGGAAGCAGTACATGGTATTTCTCTTGACTTAAGAGACTTAGAAGGTGAGTTATTCAACATTAAAATCCGGCATGAAATAAATGCCGCACCAATGAAAATTTATATTGAAGATTGGTTAAGCAAGGCAATCGACAAATTAACCAAACAAGGGAAAGAAACAGTCGAGACGGTTCTTGTAACCGTCAATGAAGACAATAAAAGGACAGTAGCAAAAAAGTGAAGATATGAGAGACCATCATAGTAAGTTCATGCTGATCACATTTTGATTTCTTTATCTGTTTTTTCATCCAGTTGCTCCGCTTCTTTGACTAGAAAGGTTTAACCGAAATCTGATAACTTCTCCCTATCTTTTTTCCAGGTCTTGCTACTCTGCATCGCCCACCATTCTCCTTGTACAACTCACTTCTTGTTCATATTTTCTTTATGGTCCGTAGGAGCCCCAATCCTAGTCCTAAGGACAAACACATTTAAATTTCAAAGCATTGTAATAGAATATATATTTTTAAGAAATCCCAAGAGAACTATTTCAGGATCAATTTTGACTATACTTTGTAACTCTGATTTTTGAGTATAAAGTATTTGAGATTGATCTATCATTATCTTTATTTGAGTTCCCCATGTTTTTACTCTATTAAAGTTCTCTTATGCATGTAGACCATTTTCTTTTATTTTGTGTGATCATAAATCTTTAGTTTAACTATGATGGATGTGAGGAAATTTTGTCTATCTTTTTCAAGTGTATGAGGTATGCATTCCTGGTCATTTCTCAAGAACTCTCTGAAAAGAAAAACAAAACATTTTCTTTCTTGTTATTTGTTCTTGCAATCTTTATATTTCTTTTATTATCACAAGAAACTTTTGCAAAGTCCCATATTCTAAAAATTTAGAGTCCCAAAAAAATCTTAAAATAAAGAGGAGTGCCACCTCTATAAAAATGTAGGGGGATTTGTATCCCCGTGAGGTTTCCATTTCGGTCGTAACAGATTCAAGCGTCAACATTTTTGGAAACCATACTGGGGAATGAATTGAAATTTGAAATTTGGTTTAGCAATTTTTGAAAAATACATGACTTTGCCCTAGGTTGATTAGCCCCACCTAGAAATTGGATTGAATAATAAACAAAGCATCTTACATCAACTATATAATATGGTGATAATGATAGCCAAGACCTGAGAAGAATTGGAAAGGTCTTGGCAGACATTGGTCCAAGAAGAAGAAAGATAGATACTCCGAAGAAAGAGGAGAGACAAGCGACAAGACCAAAGGAACAAAAGGTCAGTTAGAACAACACAAAGACAAGGCCAAGATTGAAGCTGGATGAATACAAGGGACCCATTACTAGAAGTAAAAGCAAGTAACTTTGTATCCTAATAAGTGGAAAACATATTCCTGAAACATTTCTGAAAACGGTCGAAAGAAATGAACAACCTCGAGAAGAACCACGAAGAGAACCTCACGAGGAGAGACAATGAGGTGGTGGAAGAAATCAATAAAACCTAAGATTTGAAGATCGAAAAAGAGTAATAGATTCCCCTTTAAATATTCGAGGCGAGCAACATGACCTCCCCATTCTCCCTAAGGGTACCCTGAAGGAATTTTTTGGAGACAGAACAATTGATGCCAAAAGACACCTTAACTTATTTCTTGATGTTTGTGATTTTCATCGTGTTGAATATGATGATGTGATGGTAAGGTTATTTCTTCAAACCTTATCGGGAATAGATTATGAATGGTATACGCCATTACCCAATAGGTCGATTGGCTCGTTTAATGACCTCGAAGTCATGTTCTTGACTATGTTTTCTCCTCCAGTTAAAAATCATACCCTTCTCACCGATTTCACCCAGATTGGTTTTAAGAAGAATGAGAGAAAACGAGATTTTAATCTCAGGTTCAACAAAAAATTGAGTAAGATTCCAGAAGATAAAAGACCTAATGACCTAGTCATACTCGATTGTTATAAGAATGAAATGCCCCCAAATGTGAAATATGCTATTAGAACATCCCAGATGGATACCTTGGAGGAAGCAATGATTAAATCCACTGAGATGGAAGAAATTATGATTGAGACAGGTGCCGACCCCGACATTATCCTGGGAAAAGTACAAAGGCATCCGGGAGGCTTAAGTATTGATAATCAAGGAGCCTCTAGCTCAAGAAAGAATAAGGAACTGAAGCCACGGTCGACCCAAACAAGTGGAGGAGGATTTTTCAAGGGGACCATACCAGATGTGAAGGTAGACCCTGTTGCAACACAAGAAACCAAACAAAGAATTGAAATTGCACAAATGAATAGAACCATCAGGAAAATGCAGAATGAGACAACTAGATTAAGAAGGGGGGAAAATGATGTAGAAAATCCAAGAATGCTGGTCCAAGAGCAAAGAAGGAACCCTCCCTAAGAAAACATAGTGAGGTTTGAAAAAAATTGATAATCCACAACGACCAAGGGATCCCAGACAACCAATCCCCAATGCATCTGTTCTGGATGATGTATATGATGAACAAATGGTTGAGCAAGGGAACTATTATTTACTTGATGAAAGTTCCAAAACTGTAAAGATGGATGGATGAGATATGTCCATGTATATATTTGAAGAAGGAGATAACGACCCCGACTCGCAAGAAAATGTCGCCCAGACAAGAGCATTTGTAAATAAATCCAAGAATAAAAATGATTTTGAAAAAGAAAATGAAAAGATAAAGAAAAAATGAATGAGAAAAAGGAAAATGAGAAGATGACAGATAATGTTGGAAGTAAGAAGCAACACCTGATGTCAAACTCAACCTAGATGAAATACAATGTTGTATAGGACTTGAGTAAACTAAAGATAACTCTTCCTTTTACAGAAGTGGTGAAGATTCCCCAACAAAGGGAATTTTTTTTGAGATTATTGGATGATCCGTTTGAAAAAGTGGAAGCTGCTGTTACAAGTTCGAAACAAAGCCAGACCAAATCAACCGTCGTAAAATTCTGCCCTTCTATATTTCAATTGAAAATCATGATGTTGCACTTCATAATTGTTTAGTCGATACTGGTGCAACCAATAATATTACGCCACTAGCGGTCATGGAAGCATTGGGCATGAACTGCACCAAATATTATGAGACTGGTGAAAGTATACATGGAATCGATTCCAGACAAGTGCCATCTTATGGTGAAATAAATAATTTTTATGCTTGGATCAAGGCTGCTCCCCATATTATTACAATCTTCAATATTATTGTTGTAGACCTACCTCTTGCATATGGAGTTTTTCTAGGAAGAGATTGGTCGTCTATGATCGGGGGACACATAATGAACGATGGAAGCTGCATGATGCTACCAGAAAAAGAAGGAGCAATGATTAAGGTTCCTCGTAAACCCAGGAAACCCTTCTCTTTCAAAAAGAAGGATAAAAAATTAATGGAAGATTATATTGACGCTCGGATCAAAAACTATGCTATCCTAGACCTGGAACGGATTGAAAGCCTAGATTAAATTCAAGGTATGGATAATTAAGAGCATCCGTTTGAAGTTTTTTGGAGGATGTCATTCGATGAAGCTTGCTCAAGTTCTAGGAGTGGAGTTGGAATTGTCCTTGTAAGTCCAGGAAAAATTGTGCATCCACATGCTATCAAATTTGAATTTGCATCTACCAATAATGAGGCAAAATATCAAGATTTGATTCAGGGAATGCTTCTTGCACAAGAATTGAAGATAGAACATCTAATTGTGACTGGCAGCTCCGATTTGGTAATAAATCAAGTCACCTAGAAGTATAAAATAAAAAAGGAAAGATTCAAATTATATTTCAAAAGAGTTAAAGAATTGATGGAATCTTTCAACTCTTTCAACATTTATTTCATTCCAAGGGACAAGAATCATAGGGCAGATTCATTAGCTTTGGCGGCCTCATTGTCAAACCCCGATTATATTCAAAGAAAACCATATTTTCAAGTAGAAAGAGTATTCTGACCTTTTGTACCTGATAACCATGAATATTTACAAGTATTTGAGAATGATGAACATTTGGAATTTTTTTATTGAACGATGATGATGATGATGAAGACAATCACACATCTGTTTTCCCGAAGGATTGTATTCAATCTGAGTCTCTTTTTATGAGAGAGGATCATGCTTATAATCTCCTGGAATAAATTTCACTCTGAAAGGTCCAAGAAACAAGAAAAATCAATATTGGAACTGATAGTTCCCCAAAATATGTCAACTTGGGAGTTGATTACACCATTGAGGAAGTTGATCAATATGTTGCATTATTTAAAGAATATATTGATGTGTTCGCATGGACTTATGATGATTTTAAGGCTTATGATAAAACAATATTTCAACATATCATTCCCTTGAGAGAAGGGACAAAGCCGATCAAGAAAAAAACAAGGATGATGAACCCCAAATTAAAACCTCTGGTAAAGGTTGAATTGTAGAAATTAAAAAAGGCTGGAATAATATATCCCATTAGACATTCTGATTGGATTTCAAACCCCATGATACTAAGAAAGAAGACCGGGGAGATTCAGATGTGTGTAGATTTTAGGGATCTTAACAAAGTAAGTATAAAGTATAATTATCCTTTACCTAACATGGAGTTTCTTCTCCAACAAGTCACAGGATCAACTTGCATGTCCATGTTAGATGGTTTTTTTGTGTATAATCAAGTCTTAGTTGCTGAAGAAGACATAGCAAAGACAACTTTCATAACACCTTGGGAGACATATGCATATGCTAGGATGCCATTTGGTTTAAAGAATGCAAGAGCTACATTTCAGAGGGCCATGGATCATGCTTTTGAGGAGTTAATAGGAAATTTCATGGTGTATTATCAAGATGACCTGACGGTGCACTAAAAAACAAGGAGCAATCACATTCATCACTTGAGTAAGTTTTTGACAGATGCAGATTATATGGTGTTTCCTTAAATCCAAAGAAATGTTTATTTGTTGTAACTCAAGGAAAACTATTGGGTCATATTATGTGCAAGGAAGGGATATATATAGATCCAAAAAGAGTTAAAGCTATAAACGAACTCAACCCCCCATCATCTAAGAAGGGAGTTCAATCATTTTTTGGCAAGATTAAATTTATCTGAAGATTTGTCCCTGATTATGCAAGCATTTTCAAGCTGATCAAATTATTGTTAAAAAAGGACTAAAGGTTTGAATTGACAGCGGATACACAAGAAGATTTCAATAATATCAAAAGGGCAATCACTTCATCTCCAGTCCTCATTAGCCCAGATTTTCAAAGAGACTTCATCATTTATTCATTCGCTACAGAAACAATGGTTGCATCTATTCTTACTCAGAGGAATACCAAGGGTGACGAATTGTCGATTAGATTCATGAGGAAGACCCTTTATGATTATGAATTGAGATATTCATAATTGGCGAAACAAGCCCTATATCTCGTGAAGGCGGTGGTGCACTTTCAAATTTACATACTAAATTCTCATGTCATTGCTTATGTTCCATCCGCGCTAGTGAAGATGCTTTTAAATCAACAATTGAGAGAAGGAAAATGGGCTAATTGGATGGAAAAAATTCAAGAATATGACATTGAAATAAAACCTTTAAAGGTAATTAAAGGACAAGGTTTATGTAATCTCATTGCAAATAATGATTCTTTGGATGGAATGATTTCAATTTCAGTAGGAGAACCCTTGGAAGATTCAGAATGGTATAGAGATATTGTATTCTACCTGAGGTCCGAACAATTTCCAGTCACCATGAACCCTAAAGAGAAAAGAACATTGAAGATGAAGTCAAATCAATATGTGTTGATTGCTGATATATTGTTCATAAGGAACTATGATGGTATATTACTGAGATGTGCTGGTGAAAACAAATCTCAAGAATTAATGAGAGAATTCCATGAAGGAATATGTGGTGGAAGTTTTTCACCTACCGCCACCGCCCATTAGATAATATGAGTTGGGTTTTGTTGGCCATCAATTTTTAAAGACTCATATGCTACAATAAGGAAGTGTGTATCTTGCCAACAATTTTAAGGGAAAATGAAAAAATCCGCAATGCCATTACAACCTATATATGTAGAACAACCATTTAACCAATGGGGACTTGATGTCGTTGGGCCAATAATCCCAAAGTAAAGCAAGGGACATATATATATTCTCACCGCCACAGATTATTTTACAAAGTGGTCAGAAGAAGTGGCATTAAAAAAGGCCGATTATGAAGAGTTGATTAAGTTTCTCAAAGATAATATTTTATCAAGATTCGGTGTCCCAGAAAAATTCATCACTAATAATGGGTCGATTTTCATTGGTTCAAATTTTATAGAATTTTGTGGAGAATATGGAACTATTATGGGACAATCATCAAACTCTTATCCACAAGGGAATGGTCTTGTAGAATCCACCAATAAGACGCTCATTTAGATATTGAAGAAAATTGTTGATAAGAACCAAAGGAATTGGCATTTAAAATTCACTAATGCGTTGTGGGAAATCAAAATGACTCCAAAAGACAACACTGGGATGTCTCAATATACATTGGTTTATGGGAAAGAAGCAAAAAACTACAATTAGCCTTGAGCTGAATGCCTTAAATTTTGTGGTCCATACAGAAGGTGCTGAAGATTTTTCACCTATCCAACAGAGGGTTAATCAATTATTGAAATTGGAGGAAGAACGAAGTAAAACCCTAAATAGAACTTCTCAGAGACATCAGAGAATCAAAAGATATTTTGACCAGAATGCAATCATAAATAATTGTCAGAAGGGAGAACCGGTCTTACTCTGGAACAAAGCTAAGGAGAAACCATCAATGCACACAAAATTCGAAGCACTATCTATTGGGCCATACATCATCGAAAAGATCATGGGATTTGATTCTTATATGATCAAAGATATGAAGGGTAAAATGTTAATGCTTCCTGTTAATGGGCAACATTTGAAAGGATTCTTCAGCTGAAATTTTCTCATTTCCTTGTACAAAGTTTTCTTTTATTTTGTATATTCTTACTGTTGACCCCATATACCAATGGATGAAAGCACCTGTCATAAAGATTCTAGATTATTGACAACCCACATGGGGTTATCATCCCACAGTCGGAGCTAGTTGTTGAGATCACTTCCTGCTTCCAAATTTTCCTTCCCTTTTCTATTTTCCCTCTTCTATACTTTCCCTTGTTTCCCTTTTCCTTTCTTCCCTTTTTCTATCCCTTTCTAGTTACCATACTTAGTCGCATTTCAATAATCGACGGGTTCGCGGGTCTTCATCCCCATCCATTTTCCTATGCCACAAGTTCGTCTGACCGCCTTGTTATAATTTACTTAACCATTTTTGCAACATCGCGGGTTCGCGGGGGTCGAACTTTCATTCTCCAAGTTCTGCGATCTCCACTCTACACCCAAAGGTCCGCGATCTACGTTATGACCGTTAGAATTGTCGTGGGTACCGAGCCCATAAGTATTTCATTTCTCTTGCATACAAGTCCGACTGACCACTTTCCAACACTTCGCTTATTTTTGATTATTCATAACCTCAGGTTGGCGGGTTCCCGGGTTGGCGGGTTCATGAAAAACTCCAGATTTAAAATTGTTCTAGTCTGTCCCCGCCATCTTCGTGCTTTTCCCAATATGAATTAAGTATGGTTTAATTCTAATAACTGATCATGCAGGCTCCGAATAGATCATCAATAATAGCGAAGGGATCGAGGATATTTCTCATTAAATTGCATTAAAGCACTATTTTCCAAAGGTTATATTATTGTTAGCTCTCCGAAAAATTCATTTCAAGTTATTATCCAGCTGAAAGAATACACTCGTCAACCTATGGAAACACCAACTAGACATCAATTCTGTGGTGATACTCTAAATATTTTTGGTCGTGAAGACCAAAACTTTCTGTGGTCCAAAGAATATTCATATTACTCCTCTCCTCCTTCGTAGAAAGACATAATATGGGCATCTAGAATTGCTCACGTAGGATGTATTCCTGAGGTCTTTGAATGTAAATAGATTGTTGCATGGTGCGTGGATAAGTACGTGCCAATCCAGAGGATTATACAACTCCAAGGTCATTCTCAAGTTTCCCTTTCACCGCAAGTATTTCGCAAGGTGTTGAAGCTCCCAGAGCCGACGCTTACCTTCAAAGGAGAAGACTGCAGAGATTTCTTGAAGAGACATATCAATGGCCTTAACCTCTTGCATGAATATTTGGAGAATCATGATTCTATTCTAGAAGACATAACCAGGATTCAAGTTGACTCTTTTAAAAACCCCTTTCAGGAAATTACTTGGTTGTTTACCAGGTTGACAGGTTAGGAAAACACTGCTACCATTTCTTGCATGAATCTTTATATTTTATATTTTACAGTAAAAGAACAAGCCATATTTGGCTGGGGAAAATTGATTTCTATCGAAATCTCGTCCCAATTAATGCACTACAAAAAAGATAATAAATTATTTATGGCATTATATCTGATATTCTCTATAGTGCATTGTTGTCAATTCCCAAAATTGACCATAAGTGAGAGGGTAAATTGTGAAACGAATCCGGTTACCTTCTGGTATCAAGAATTATGGAGACACAAGACCCTAAATTAATTCTCAACTCAATGTTTCTAACAAAGCAATAATTTGACAAACAAGTTGAGATATTTAAAGGGTTATCAGTTGAAATTTTTTATGGCATACTCGAATATAATGAAGATGAAATAGACAATTGGCTAGTTGATTATTTCGTGAAAAATAAAGATATTGAGGAAGCAGTACATGGTATTTCTCTTGAMTTAAGAGACTTGGAAGGTGAGTTATTCAACATTAAAATCCGGCATGAAATAAACATCGCACCAATGAAAAGTTATATTGAAGATTGGTTCATCAAGGCAATCAAAAAATTAACCAAAGAAGGGAAAGAAACAATTGATATGGTTCCTGTAACCGTCAATGAAGACAATAAAAGGACAACAACAAGAAAGTGAAGACAAAAGAGACCATCATAGTAAGTTCACGCTCATCACATTTTTATTTCTTTATCAATTTTTTTCATCCAGTTACTCTGCTTCTTTGGCTAGAAAGGTTTAACTGAAATCTGATAACTTCTCCCTGTCTTCTTTCCAAGTCTTGCTACTTTGCATCGCCCACCGTTCTCCTTGTACAACTTACTTCTTGTTTATATTTTCTTTATGGTACATGGGAGCCCCAATCCCAGTCCTAAGGACAAACACATTTTAATTTCAAAGCATTGTAATAGACTATATATTTTTCAGAAATCCCAAGAGAACTATTTCAGCATCAGTTTTGAGTATAAAGTATTTGAGATTGATCTATCATTATCTTTATTTGATATCCCCATGTTTTTACTCTATTAAAGTTATCTTATGCATGCAGACCATCTTCTTTTATTTTATGTGATAAAAAATCTTTAGTTTAACTATGATGGATGTGAGGAAATTTTGTCTATCTTTTTCAAGTGTATGAGGTATGCATTCCTGGTCATTTCTTAGGAACTCTCTGAAAAGAAAAACAAAACATTTTATTTCTTGTTATTTTTTCTTGCAATCTTTATATTTCTTTGATTATCACGACGTACTTCTGCAAAGTCCCATATTCTAACAATCTAGAGTCCCAAGAAAATGTTAAAATAAAGAGGAGTAACACCTCTATAAAAATGTAGGGGGATTTGTATCCTTGTGAGGTTGTTGTTTCGTTCCTAACAGATTCAAGCATCAACACCTATGTTGGTTGATTGATATCAATGGTTTGAGGCAATGGAGAGAGAATCTTTACAAATATTAAGAACCAAATTCCTAAGCATACCACACTTTGCTTCAAGGATATCCAATTTTTGTCTTCGTTGAATGAGAAGATTCATGATTATTGCACTTTGAGATGCACATTGATGTTTGTTTTCATGGATGTTAGAGGTCACCAAAAAAATGAATGTTCAGTTCCTTTGAATAGTCTTCATGTCGACAAAGAGTTCTTTGAGCCTCTTATAAGTCCCTGTAATCCATAAAATTTGGTTCCACAACATTAATAATTATGGATATTAGAGATAATTGAAAATCAAATTGACCAAAGCTATTGCCAACACATGAAGTAGGTTCTAAGCTCCATAGACCAAGAAGAAAACCCACGAGGACACTACACTTCCAGATCTTTTTATAACCTGGACTGAGAATTCCCAAGGATCGGATCCCAAACATAACCAAAATACTATACCATTATCCAAAGAGATGAATTTGACAAGGGAACAGAGGGATACACGAAACCAATACAAAAATCTAAAACAAGACTCCAAATATCGAGATGCAAATTCGTTTCAACAACTAGATAACTCCATAAATTAACCACTAAAAAAACTAGTAAATTGCAACCCAAGGACTTCAATTACTTTCAAACTTTTTTGTTCTTGCCGTAATCTAAATGTTCTATGTATTGGTTGTTCTTATAATGGTTAAAAAGACTGACATTGTTTACTTGAAATACATCAAGAATTATGTTTAATTGATGCAATTGTAGATAATTATTGTTAACATTGCAACATCATGCTGCACTAGGGGTATTTGAGGGAGTTGTACCCATTTTCGCATTAAAAACAATGATTTCAACAATTCAAAATTGCAATTTCAACAAAGATTCTATGGCGAGATTAGGTGATGGAAAAGTGGAAAATATCAACATCATACAATGTCTAACATTCTTATTTTGCACTTCACATATTAATTTTAAAATCATTCTAAATTAATATATTTTTTCATTTGTGAACTTTGCCCTAGTCGCATCCATAATATTTTATTATTCATATCTATTTTCCCCTTTATTAATTTTACTCCGATCTTATCCATAATAATATTTTATTATTATTATTGTTGTTTTGATCTTATTATTAATATATTTTGTTCATTTGTTAAGTTTGATTTAATCTCATTCATAATAATATTGTTATTATTCCTATTTTTTTTTGGATTCCTATTTTATTTTTCACAAGAACTGGTAGATTTGTATTAATATAAAAGCGCATGGCCAGAGCCACAAAGTACAAATAGAGACATCAAAATTTCAAAATTCTGGCTCTGACAGAGATTCATTATGCCTATTGTTTTCCTGCCTATAGACCTTGTCACATTCTTACTACTACATCTAAATTTGGCTACATAGATACGCCAAAATTACAAACTGAGAATTTAAAACACACACTTGTTATTTGTCACTTCTTTGAAGCTTTAGGAGGTTTCTCTTAATGTTCTTGTTCCTCCTCTCCTTCCACTGGCACGTTCAGGTCTGGCAAAATTCCAACATCGGCTTCCTCGCCTTATGTTGACCCTACATCCAAGCTCAAATTTCCAGATTCTTCAATCCTTCGAGTGGTCTGTTCTTGAAGAGAGATAATATGGTGATGTAAGAAATCTACTTCATCCTGAAGTTGGCTGATTAGAGAACGATGCTAACTGAGAGAGTTGACTGTAATAGCCAATCTTTTTCTTTCTTCATTACTTTCCTCCAATTCGTCATCAACTTGGTCTGTCCATTCCCTATTATCCATGTTTGCTTTCTTGTCCAGGAGAATTTGCAGAGAGTTGTCTTTCAAATTGGGGGTGGGATAGCCCAGGAGTTTGAGAGACTTCTCCAATGATTCTACCGAATTTTTGCCTGAGCCAAGCTTTCCTTCTTCAAGGAATCACCCCCGATTATATCTACTTATTGCAGAATCCCAATGTGATGACAATACTAGGGTTTTCGCGGTAAACCAGACTTATCAGAGGTCAGGCTACCCAAACAATTCCAACACTGGCTCCAAGACCAATTTTGGAGAGGGTTGAGAGTAACAATGATCTCAGAATCGAAATTAAGAGAGAATTTATCACATACCTGGAATCCCGTGCCTGATATAACCATCACAAGATAGCCATTGATCTCCCACGAACAACTAACAAAATCCTCCTTAATTTGGCTAACGAGACATACTTCACTCATTTCCCCACCTTACATAATAATGAACATTCCTCTCTCCTGCGCCAGAGCCATCATAACCAGAGTGTTTGTAGGCTTCTCCCGTATAAGATCCATCCTAAGAGTTATCTCACCACGTGATGACTTATACCAATTCCAATTTGGAATGATTGTTCCCAAGATTCTAATGGAGTTGTTCGTGTTATATTCTGCATCTCTCCCTTGCACACATCAAGGAGGACGTACCACATGCCTGATCCATGTTTGGCACTTGTGCATTTCAAAATTTACAGAGGGGGAACCAACAACTCCTTACCATTCACCCCCATATGACTAGGGGCTATCCCGATTTCTTTGTTTGCTAAAGAGTTTTCCACCGAGTTGTGATGACGAAGGATGTGAAAGAAATGGGATTGAATACCTTGCAGAGAATGTTTAATGGGGTCCACGAGATTGTCTAGCCTTGTTTCTTTTGGAGGGGGGGTATTAATGAAATAATGAATAGTATTTTTGGAATTGCCAACTATATTTATCTCATAAATATTTCTTTTCTTTGCCAATTGTATGCCCATAAGCATGGCATTAGCTTTTGCTTTATTATTGGTTGTGGCTCCTAGATTCCAAGAATACTCCATTGTTTGATTTCCCCTTGGGTCAAATATCACCACTCCCACACTTGCCTCCCCGAGGTTGCCTTTAGAAGCTCCATCAAAACATAAGGTATGTCTGGGTTGAGACTAGAGCCAAGCTTGAAAGTCTAAAGAGGGGGAATGAAGTTGTTAGTCTGATCTAAGTGCGGGTTTGTCCCTTTCTAAGCTTAGCACGTTAATTCTAGCCATTCATCTTTCTTCATCATGACCTGACATTTGTGGTGTCTCTAGTCTTATTTTTTTGGAGTTGAAGAATTATGCTAACTGCCCCTAGGCTCGAGAAGCTACAACTCCAAAATTCATATTTTGATCCTTAAAAATGCATCTATTTCTGGCTAACTAGATTTTCCAACAGATAAATTTAGGTGTTTCCTTCCATAGCCTTTGAAAAAGATTTTTTGTAGAGGAGGATCTCCAATAGTGGTCCCCTCACCTGCCAAGAAGAGTTTTTCATGTGGATGACCAATGGATTTTATTCCATAATTCTGCACAAACTATTCTCCAAACTTGCTTTGAAAATTCATAATCCAGAAACAAATGTTGGGATGCTTATTCACTCTTTTTACAGAGAGGAAAATGAAAGGGGCCTTTGATGCCTCTTTTATCCAAGTTTTCTCCTGTCAGAATCTTACCATGAGCAAGAATCCAGTAGAATGCATTCTCTTTAGGTAATCCATCATTGCTCCATATGTTTTTCCACATCGATTCCTTTGCTATGAGTACTGGCTGCATTGGTATAGTCTTGTAGCCTTCTTTGACCGAATATCCAAAAGCGCCCTAGCACCTAGAGTCAATATTCTGCAAGTGGAACGACACAACACCTTTGAGGGAAAGGAGGAGAAGATCAACCTGAGATTGAAGATGAGAAGGGATAAATACAAAGTTCCATTCCTACCAAACACAATTAGTATGCCAAACATAAATATCAAATATGGAATTTTTATTTTGGGAAATCAACCATTGTCTAATTTCACTTAGAGATATATTTTGTTGGAGAGGGAGAGAGCCCTGAATCCCATCATTCCAGATGTTTATTTGCTTTCCATTTCCCGGGATCTAGTGCAAAAAACACTGAATAAGAGGAAGGGAAGTTTTGAGAAGCTTCCAAATTGGAGAACCTTTTGATTGGAGAGGGGGGGAATAAAAACATCTCTTTCTTTTTCCAAAAAAGTACTTTCTTTTCAACGCTGTTTTATACCATTCATTTTTCCCTGAGACCAACCTCCAAAGTGTTTTTGCACCCAAAGCAAGATTCACAATTTCAGGATCTCAAACTCCCAGACCTCCATGATCTTTTGGAGCTCTTACCAAGTACCAAGTTTCTAGGTAGAATCTTTTCGTATTTGATTTGCCTCCTTGCCAAAGAAAGTTTATAATGGCCCAATATAGTGATTTTTTGAACCCCATGGGGGAAAGGAGGGAAGAAAATTGAAATACGACAAAGGATGACAGAATTTTTTTTATTAGCACCATGCACCTAGTTGGAAGCACCCCATCCTTCCATTTTGTCCTTTATTTTCTGTAAAAGAATTTGCGAGGTATCCCCAGGGAGGGCTTTGAGATAGATTGGCATTCCAAGGTATTAAAATTTTTCCACTCAAATGAAATAGGAAACTGAAGGATTTGTGCAATACCTTGGATGATAGGAGATTTTATGTTCCAAGCATAAATTTGGAATTTGTTATGACTAATTAAGCCTCCTGATATTTGGATGAATTGGTCCAGAATCAATTTGAATCTTCAAGCAATAATCATGGATTCTCCTCCTAGCAACAGAGAGTCATCAACAAATTGAGAATGGTTGATCCTCTTGACACCTCTTGCTATACGAAGCCCATGGATAGCTCCCGTGGAAAGTTCCCATTATAGATTCATGCTAAGAGTCTCAATCATTAGGATGAATAGAAATAGGGAGAGAGGACATCCCTATCTAATCCCACAAGAAGCTTTAAAAAAGGGGGCTGGCCTGCCATTTATGAAAGGAGCAATCCAAGGATTGGAGATACAAGCTTCTATCCAAGATACAAACAGTTTATCGAAGCCAATTTTTTCTAGAACTTCCTTTAGAAACCTGTGGTTGACTCGATCAAAAGCATTTGCCATTATCTATCTTTCCAACCTTACCTTTTTCCCCTCGACTGAAACTGGAATGGATGGCCTCTTGCACCAAAATAATGTTGTCCCAGATTTGTCTATTGGCCATGAAGCCTCCTTGGGTTGGAAGGATTGAATATTTTAGATAAGGTTTCATCCGATTTTCTATTATTTTGGCCATTATTTTCTATGACACATTGCATAACGAAATTGCGCAAAATATTTCAAAGGATGAGGCCTTATTTTATTTTTGAATTAGAGTAAGGAATGTAGAATTAGTGGCTCCTCCCATTCTATGGGATTTCTGCACATATTGGATCATTCTGATTAAGTCATATTTTATAACTTTCCAAAATCTTTTGTAGAAGTGAATGGTGAACCCATCTGGCCTGGGGGATTTATCTGAGTTAAATTGGTGAATAACAAAAAATATTTCTTCCTCTGTAATTAATTTGTTTAGCTCTTGATTGTCCTCTTCTAAGATTTTTTTTGGAATACGGGAAACAAAATGCTCACATAATCCCGAGTCTAAGGAGCCATCCTCAGTAAATAACTTGTTGAAGTGAGATGTGGCCAAAAGTTTATTTCCTCAAAGGAGGAGGTGGAGCCTCCAAAGGGAGTTTTGATTTCTTCTACCTTGTTCCTCCATTGCCTTTCTCTTGCTTGCTTGTGAAAAAAGGAGGTGTTTTTTTCTCCCTCCCTAAGCCAGAGACTTCTAGATTTTAGCCTCCACATTGTTTCTTCATCATTCAGGGACTTTATATAGGATTAATATGCATATTGCTCCTATCAAAGAAGATGTGGTTGAACCAAATGACTGTCTATATTGAGTTGAGTCTCTTCCATCCTTTTCTGATACCCCTTTACATCACTATTTATTGAATATGCTGAAGATTTAACCCATTGTTTGATTGCTTCCTTAGTGCGCTTTAGTTTTTTCTCCCATATAAACACATGAGAACCTTTGATCCATTGACTCCACGATTTAGAAATTAGTGGAGAAAAATATTCTCTTTCCATCCACAAGGGATTGAATGGAATAGGGCCCAAATTTTCTTCTTTGGCAAAGCTAAGAGAGATAGGTCTGTGATCTGAGTTGGCCCGGGGTATTATTGAGGAAGTAATAATGTCATCTCTTGAAAGGAAGGAACTTCTTATAATAAAACGATCTATCCTTGCAGCTATGTCTCCAGGGCCTGTTCTTTTATTATTCTAGGTGAACTGTCCTTTAATAGGTTGAACGTCCACCAGATCTAAAATCGACCTTAAATCCTCCATTTTCTCTCTAAATAGATCTCAGACTATTGATCCCCCCTTTTTTTTGTCTTTCATATGAATTGTGGTATTAAAATCACCTGCTATTATACATTGTTGGGCATACTCCATTCCTTCTAGAGCTAATAGAGACTCCCAACATTCTACTTTTTCCGTGTAGTTATTTGGCATATATACATTAAACATATGAAAGAACACACCTGATTGAAGACGAGTCAATTTTACCATAATCCAATGTGTTGCTTTGTGACTTTCTTCTAACTTAAAGAAATCTGTATTCCAGAAGGTTCCAATTCCCCCCGAGGCTCCCCTTGAGATTAATGCTACTCCTTGAATTTTTTGCCAAATGATCCGCATTTCATTGAGAGTTTTTGACTCACTAGTTTGGTCTCATGGATCAGAAGGACCTTAGGTTTTTCACTTCTGATTAGTTTTTTCATTGCTTCTTTTTTGTCCTTACTACCTAATCCTCTACAATTCTAGGAGACCAAATTCATTATTTACCTGTGGATTTGGTCGCCCCCCCTTTGGTGGGCTCAGAATGGGTCACACTTTTCCCTGCCTGACCATGCCCTTTTCCTTGCTTGGTTTCTTTTTTCAGGATCTCTTCCAAGGTTGTTTGAATTCCTAGTTCGTTATCCCTATCAGCTTCATTTTCTCTTCTGTTACGATTAGATTTCCTTCCTACCTTCCTCTGAGTATTAGTAAGCGAAACTTCTGGCTCTGATCCTTCTTCAGATGCTTCATCACTCTCCTCCTTTTGCACAAGAATCTCCAACTGGGGAGGAATTTGTGAATTAGTTGGTGAAGATTCTCCATTTTCAGAGTGAGCAGATTTGGAAGGGACTTCCGATATTTTTTTTTTTTTTCCTTTACTCCCTTCCTCAGAGTCCTTTCTAGTTTCCTTTAATTCACCCATTTTTTCCTCTAAGGAACATAGAGGATTTAAAGGATTCACGACTTGTTCCATTTTTGTTTCCCTCGCATGCAAGAGTTTGGCAGGGAGAGGGAGGAGGCGATCCTCCTTGGGATGGATTTGGATGATGGGCCTTCCTTGAGTTTTTTTCTTTTAAAATTTAGCGCCTTGTTCTGGAGTCTCTTTCACTCTAGAATTCTGATTTTCGGGGGCATTTCTTTGCAAAATGTAAGGTATTCATGACAAGTTTACATTTAAAGAGGATGTTCATGTCACTTACTGGCAGATGTAAGATAATTATCGAGTTAAGCTGAATGGCCTCACGGAAGTCCTTTTCGAGGTCTACCTCTGATTTTTTCGCCGCAGGGCTTTCCTTGCCATCTCTGGTTACACTTCGATGAATCCCGAATTATTGGCTGACAATGCCGAGGTTTCATCATTGACAATAGGCGGGGAGGAGCGAGAGCACACCACTAACCCTGAGAGAGACAGCCCAGAAGGGATATCGTTTTGAGGACTAGAATTTTGGGTCATTGTTAAATACATTCTGGGTAATCAACATAAGATAAAAGTGTTTCTAAAAAATTAGATCTCGATCGTTTTGTCAAACAAAAACAAAGAAACCTTACCACAAAATGTAGGGGAATCTGTTTTTTTGTCAAACAAAAAGACAAAGAAACCCTTACCACAAAATGTCGGGGACATGTTCCCTTGAATCATTTTTTTTCCAGTTCGTATCTAACCATTGCGCCATGGATTTCGGGGAAGGCCATATTCCTGTAAATTGACCGATCAATCCATTCTCTGCCAGCCTAAGGGAAAAGGGGAGCGCCGACACAAGATGGACAAGAACCTTTGGGATCTCATCAAGTTTCTTCACGAACTTGGGAGGTGCAACTTTTGCAGATTTTGGGTAGGAGGCAATCAAATTCAGGAAGGCTGCAATATCAGGCGAAGGAGGGGAAGACAAAGAGATCCGCCCCTCGAGCCTGAGGCCATGACAGAGAGAAAACGACCGAAAGCAGGTTGTCGAGGATTAGCCGCAGAGCAAAACCCTAACCGCAGAGCTAAAAAATAGTACTACTTTTTTGGATTTCTATTAATACTTACTTCTTTTTAACTTTATTTACCTAAGTGTGTTTTACTCTTCTCTATCTCTTAAAATTGTAATTAGATCCCTTAATAATGGGTAGAGTGTACACTCTAAATATTATTTCAAACAAAGTTAAAAATCTAGAAATTTCTAAGAAGAATTGAGAAAATCTACATACTTAAATATAAATATACAAATATATTTAAACTCTAAATTTTACTAGATCAAAATTATAATGTAAATAGATAATAAATATGTAAAACATGACGTTGCAATTTTTCGAAAGATAATAAGGGGGGCATTAATAGAAAAATTATTATAATAATAATTTCTCTATTAATGCCCCCTCCCACCCTCTAGATTAAACCTTTTATGATTTTAACATTTTCTAATTTACTATCACCAAAATTTAATCATAAAATCTTCTTTAAAATTATAAAATTATAAATTTAAATAATTAAAATCATTTTTAATACAAAATAAATTCAACACCCTTTTATACACTTATTATAATTTAATTTTATAATATTAATAATTAATATTTACGATTCTATTAAATTCAAAAAAACAATAAAATAGTTAATGAAAACACGTCTATATATATCGCCAACGATCATGAGGCGACATTGATGTAATGATGTTTGACAACTCATGTCCAATATAACATTAAATGCAGAGACCCGACGATAACATCTCAATAATTGTATTTCTTATAAAATTACATGTCCACGGGGATTTAAGAGGAGTAAACAATGGACTTATACAATTATCCCGTCATTGGCATTATATGCGGTCATTTCTCATTTCAATAACAAAAAAATACTGGTATGGTGTGATTTTAACTTCTATAAAATATTTTTAAATTTATTTTTATTAGAAGTTTTTTCTTTTATTGATAATGATGGTGGTTAACATCCATTGAGATTAAAATAAAATTGGTTTATTAGATCTTAAGAAAAGTAAGAGATTATTTGGATTTCTTTACAATGTTATTTGGATGCTTGAAAAATATTAAAAAAAGTATTCCAAGATTCTTAAAGTTTTGATGACCAA
This sequence comes from Picea sitchensis, assembly GCA_010110895.2. Lineage (NCBI taxonomy): Eukaryota > Viridiplantae > Streptophyta > Pinopsida > Pinales > Pinaceae > Picea > Picea sitchensis. The sequence continues at coordinate 21,552 of SNQJ01S0050789.1, read as the reverse complement.
AGTAAGAGATTACTTGGATTTCTTTAAAATGTTGTTTAGATGCTTGAAAAGCATTAAGAGAAGAGTTGCAAGAACCCTAAAGTTTTGATGATTTAGAAGGCCAGGAAGGTTGGTATTGTGACCGATATTAAAACAAATTAAAAAAAAAACACACAACTCAAAATTAGTACAAATTCACCTTAATAGAGTATTCATTTTTTAAATTTTTTATGTATTTTATTTTTCTAATTTTTTTTTATAATCTAAGCTACTTAAATATTAATATTGCATAAACAAATTTACAATCCTAACTATCTGAACTCTGGAAAAAAGGAAACTAGAGCTCAAAGAGTCTTCATATAACATTTATATTATGTCTAAAAGAGTTAATAAAAGTCTATCGTATTCTATGGCCATTTAGAGGGCCCCTTAAGACTAGTAAAAAAACAGAGAAACATACTAGAGAGACCTTAGACAACATAATTGACTATTTTGCTAGTTTTGGGGTGGCATAGTTGGACTTGTTTCGCTAAGGATCTCATGTTCCTTGGCATCCTCCTGCTCAATATTGATCGTGTTGGTACTGGTTCTTGGGGAACGTGATGTGCCTATCACGTACACTGTTTCCTCTTCTCTGTCCGGATCCCATTTGGTCACCTTGAAGTTGATCCTGAGAGCCACTCTGCATAGAACAATGAACTTCGCTTCCAGTCTCCTAATTCTGTCTAATGATTATGTGTGCTTGTCCTCCTTATCCTCCATTGATAAGGAAACGAGAGTCTTGGCTAACCAATAAAAAATCATATCCCTTAATACTTTGGTGTCTCTGGATATTGAAAAACTAATATCCTTTACCCAGTCTTGGAATTCTTGTGTGATTATGTTCTTCAGGGTTTGCCTCATTCTCTGCTTTGCTATCTTCACAAGCTCCTCCATATTTTGTTGTGATTCAAGGGATATGCTTTGATTGTATATCTATTTGGATTGCTTAGTTGCTTCCTCCACCCTTGTTCCATGAGAGTAAAAATATGCTTCTATGCACAAGGGCTCTGTGTGCCCCTCTTCTCTTAACCTCCCTGCTGCTAAATTCAGGTTGGTCATTAATGCTCTTGTCCACCATGGAATTGTTAGTGAGAATGCTACAAATGGTGAGTTTCTCTTCTAAGACCCACACCACCCACTGAGATAGACATTGACCCAAACAAGGGATGACGTAATAGAACCCCACAGTCCTTGATGCTCCCCGCCCAAAATTCCCCTACGTTATAGAAAGTCGAGGAATTGTCCTAGACCATAAACACACACATGGAAACTTCCTTGCAAAATAACAAAGCTAAAACACTAGGAAAAAAATCAACACTATAGAATTCAACATGACTATAATAACTAAAGGACGAGCTCCAGGGAGGGAAGCTCTCTTCTATACCATCTAAACCCCTACATAATTTGACCAACACACCACACTCGACTTTTGAATCAACTCCAAGAAGGGAAAGACGAGACAATCACCCAGATTTCCCCCGACTCCCCCCCAAATACTCCCTTGCAGAAAGATAAGCCGAAAGACTACCCATGAGAGGAAGCACCCATAGAGAAAAGCATTGGAAAAATAATAGAGCTAAGACACTAGGAATTACCTTAGCGAGATAATAGAGCCACCACCTAGGATATAACGTTGTGTACCCTGAAGAACCATTCGAACCACCCTTCCAACTCTATTGATAAACCATGACTCCACCAGGTGCCATGATCACCCACTCACTCCTCCTACTAGGTGACTTAATGTTTTGACAAGGCCTGAGAGTCCTTTCCATCATGTGAGATCCCAGCCTCAGGTTACCATAATCCATTATCTGCATCCAAAAACCGCTACTGTACCTCCTATCTGACCATAAGTCCCATCCCTTCATCATGTTTGCAAGGGGATGGGAGGTCGTGCTCCTCCCTCTTCTTCATGACCCTATACTTTCAAGCTCGGTTGGACAACACTTGTCCTTAAATTCACACCACTCTACGAGGTGACGACCTGACTCACTATGTGTGTGGCCCCGGTCCCACCTGTCATCACCCCATCCAAGTGTTTTTTCTAAAATTATTAACAATGTTTGATATTGGAATTGATTTTATATCAAGTTTGGTTATTCTTTTTATTTTAAGGAAAACCTTATTGAAAACTAAAAAAATGTTTTGTCAAATTCATAAATGATATCTCTAATAATCCCATTAGTGTAAATTAATGTGCTTGATCCAAAAATTTGAATCAAATAATTGCTGATATATGAAACTAACCCCTTAAACTTACGTATAATTAGTGCCAAATGTCTATAACAAAAGGGTCCCCAACTTGATCTAGAATACAAAATCCTCTTTCTTGAAGAAGAACATTCAATTTTTTTAGCAATCTTACCCTTTTACCACAACCTAAAACATAATCGACTCCTCTTCTCACCTACTCACCATTTGCCAACATTCCAAGCCAAATATTCTCCAATAAAAAGGCTTGTGCTAGAACCATTGACACATTTTTATGTTTTTTCTTGAATTTACGGTTCAATCAATAAAAATCTATGAACTTATATACTTCTGCTCTATAAAAATTCTCCATAAACTATCTTTAATAACAATCTTCCACATTTTTTTTTTGTTGCTAAACCATTTCCAAAATCATAAATATTCTTTAAACCCCACCCACCTTCTTCCTTTTATTTTATGAATTATGTAATACGTAAGTTTAAGCAATTCACCTCAATTATCATTATTCTCTAATTATTTTTATCATTAATTATTTAACAACATATATATAAGACTCACCAATCTTATAATGAATGTTAGTAATGGTTCACCAACTATAGAATTAAATTTGTCATTATGTATATTTTTTATTATTTAAAAAATATGTATAAGAAATTGAACTATCTTCTACTAAATGTTGTATACTTCATTAACCATGAAATTTAAATTTAGCGTTATGTAATTTAAAATCCTTAACTTTGACCCGTGCACATAGATCCATGAACGATTTTATCATCTAGTTATTTAAGAACACATGTTTGGGAGATTCAACAATCTTATAATGAATGTTGGTCATGGTTCACCAACCATAAAATTATAATAATTATTATTAATATATATATGTATAGAAAACTGAACAATCTTATACTAAATGTTATATAGTTCACCAACTATTGAATTTAAATTTATAATTGTTATTATTAATATATATATAGAAAACTGAACAATCTTATACTAAATGTTATATAGTTCACCAACTATTGAATTTAAATTTAGTGTTATTTAATTTGCCATGCTTAAATTTGATTGGTGCACATAGATCCATGAACCATGTTAGCAATGACCAAGAAGTCCATGTAGAGATGCCAACTTCCACATTAAATTCCTTAAATTGTCGACATTGATACACTACCTTGCTTTCAAAATGGGTTTCCTTTTAGAGAGAGGGTTGCTATAATTGTATCCAAGATTTTTAAATTTAGTATTTTTCAATTATTTATGAATGTAAATATTAATTATTAATGAAATATTCAAATTCATATATATTTTATTAATTATTATTATATTTATTTATATAAACATTATTATTGTTATATTTTATTAATTTTATAACGTCTAAATACTATTATAATTTATGTCCAATGATTTGATTAGTAAAGTTTATAGAGATATACATACTTTATCTTATTTTATTCTTCTTTGGATTTGAATTTGTGACTTATGAAGAAACACATATTCTTAATCATTAGACTCACTCAGACTATTAGTTTTTGTAAGTAAGATCAATTTTTTTTATTGAAATTATATATATATATATATATAATTACAATTAATTTATTTTTTTATAAATGTTTTTCCAATTTTTTTATATATTTTATTAACAATGTTTTATATTAAAATTGAATTTAAATATTATTTTTATTTAAAAACAATTTTTATAAAAATTCAAAAAATGTTTTATCAAATTCATAAATATTATCTTTAAAAAATTCATTAATATAAATAAATGTGTTTAATCTAAAAGATTTGAATCAAACAATTAATATATTAAACTAATACCTTAAACTTAAATTTAATTATTCTATCTCCCGTAATTAAATAATTAATTCCGATCACTTTATGCACTCCTAATTTTATCATAAATGTTCGTTCCCAAACCTTATTAACAAAACTGATATTGAAATTGATTTCAACTTAAATTATATCGGTATATCTCCTATACTTCCAAAAATTACCTTTTCTTTTCCATTAGCAATGGAATATCCAAAAATGAAACGAAACTTTATTTTTCCTATTAGGTGAAAGCATGGAGCAGGTTATGGTTTCAGTGCAAGTTTAGAAGGTTACGGTTAAGGAAGAGAGGAGGATATGTTTAATGGGTGCGAAGGGTTTGGATGCCGTAGTAGAAGCGGCCAAGGTGAAGGAATCGAAAAAATCCTTTAAGAACGCAGTTGATGGAGGAAAAAGCAAGCCGTCAAATGATGTCGTTATGGTAGAAACTAGTGGAAACAAACAAAAATCTAACCAAATTGCAAATGAAACAGGGACAAGCAACAAGTTTGACAAGAAACTAAAGAATCAGTGTCTGGCTAAAACTGTGGAGAACCCGAGGTACGAGGTCACTTCACCATTGGTAGGAGATTACATTCAATATATGACAGACCATGCACTAATAGGTAAATTCATGGGGATATCGCCCATGGAGAAAGCGTTGCTGGTATGGATAAAATCGAAATGGAAAGCCAAAGGAGAAATAAGTCTAAAGCTTGGATCCAAAGGTTTCTTCACAACAATGTTCATTTTCTCGGAGGACAGGAATTGAATCTTTGACGAGGGACCATATTTCTTTAATTTGGTGGGGCTCCACCTTAGGAACTGGTCAGAGCGTTTCTCCCCGGAAAAGGAGGACTTCACAACTGCCTTAGTCTGGATAAGACTGTACTCCCTACCCCATGAGTTCTGGCACCTAGAAACACTGGAAGGAATAGGAAACACATTGGGATCCTCTATCAAAATCTCAGAAATAGCAAAAGTAGCTAAATATACTTCCTATGCTAGAATATGTGTCTACACGAATGAGTCAACAACTCTATCCGAATCAATCACTATTTCATTCCAAGATAACGAATGGGTCCAACCTATACACTATGAGCATATCCCATTAAGATGTCGAAAATGCCATGAACACGAGCATCTATTCCGAGACTGTCCCTAGAACACAACATCGATAAATAACAAAGGCAAGGAGGAGAAGGACACAAAAGGATTCGTAAAATCCCCCAACAAAAGAAAGGTGGGGTGCTGAGGAATCATAAACCCTGGGGAAGGAGCAAGAAAAGACGTCAACAACTTCCAGATCTTAGCAGAGAAAGAAGATATGGAAGCCAACCAGGAAGGAGAGCAACAAGGACTAGAGAAGGAACATCCTAACCAGGCGAATACCGAGGCAAAACATGAAGAAATACATAAACGTCGAAAAACAGAGGCAAGCACGAAAACACAAGCAACAGAGCCGAGAGAAGTCCAGATGCAAGAGAAGGCGGCTTCAAAAGATTCATAGGAGGAAACAATGAAGGAAGACCACAACCAAGTCTTCAACTTTGAAGACATGGAGGTGGACTTACAAGTGTTGATAACTGTCCATGGGGAAAAATAAATTAATAGTATGCAGGTGGGACAACTTCGTTGGCTCCACAAATATATGCTCAGAAAAAAAGAGCAAAGAACCAATGCTAGACAATCCATCCTCCTCGTCTGAAAACTTGGGTATAAAGTTGAACCCCCTAAAAAATACCAAGAAACCTGGAGGCAAAGAGAGGAAAAAAGGCCGGAAGCCACACATGCAAGTTTTGGAAGAAACTGATTCTCTTCTTATAGTTTCAGGACATGTAGTGGGACTACGAGACAAGTATTTCCTCCCTCAAACCAAAAGTTAATTATGAAGATCCTCTCATGGAATATTAGGGGTCTTAATGACATTACAAAACACAAAATCCTTAGAAACAAACTAAAGCACCAAAATATGGACCTAGTAATGTTGCAAGAAACTAAGTGCAATAGGAAAAGTATGGAGTCAATAGCAAGGAAGATATGGAAACCTTGCGAGTTCATCTGTTTAGAAACAAAGGGGGCCTCCARAGGTCTAGCCTTCTTATGGAACCCAAGCAAAATCAGAGTGGAGTTGAGATCCCAGTAAAAAARKATAATAACAATATCCTACAAGATCGTAGGGTCTACGGATCAAGGGACAATCTCGCAAGTCTATGGTCCCCAATCTCTGGGAGACAAGAGAGATTTCATGAGAGAGCTCAAGGAGATAGGAACAAGTATGGAAGATCAACAATGGMTTGTAGGGGGGGATTTTAATATGATAAACTCCCTGGAAGACAAGAAAGGGGGTATAGGGTGTCTAAGCTCTAAGGACCAATCCTTSAAGGAACTCATTGAACAATCGYGGTTAATAGACATCATCCCGTCAGAAGGTTGATATACCTAGAGCAATAGAAGAGGAGGGAGACATCATATATCAGAAAGGCTAGACATATTTCTAGTATCAGAAACCTTTTACCAACACAAGAAAGCAGTCGGTGGGGAGATCGGACCTATTTATGGTTCAGATCATTGGCCAATCTCTCTAAGATGGATGGATGGCCTAGGACCCCCACCCAAACCCTTTAGATTTGAGAAATTTTGGACCAGACACCCATAATTCATGTAAAAGGTAAAAGGATGGTGGGGAGAGAAACAAGAGCTGCATGGAACAAAAATATTCCAGTTCCAACAGAGGTTGAAACATATAAAAATAATCCTTAAGAAATGGAATAAATAAGTCTTTGGGAACATTCAGGATGCTAAACGAGACTGAGAGTGGAAGATGGAACAATTACAAAGAAAAATAAACCAGGATGGTATAGATCCAGAGATGCAACAGCTAAAATCGACCCTCAGAGGGGAGTTAGAAGAAAGAGACCAACAAAAGGAAATCATGTTCCACCAGAAATCTAGGATGCTTTGGATAAAAGAGGGAGACAAGAATACCAAATTCTTCCATAACTCCCTCCTACAACGCCTAAACCAGAATTGGATCCACTCCCTGGAAATGGAAGAAGGGGTGATCGTTGAAAGGCATGAAGACATAAAGAAACACCTTAGGGATTATTTCAGGACGCTGCTCACAGAGCCCCCTCAAGACAGAAGGGAAACCACCGACTTAATCATCAAGTCAATTCCAAAACTGGTCTCGGAAGACCATAACAAAAGCCTGCTAAGGGAAGTGACTCTAGCGGAGGTGGAAGAGACGATGAAGGAGATGCCATAGGGAAAAGCCTTGGGGCTAGATGGCTTCACCTCATATTTATTCCAAGATTGTTGGAGCAATATTGGTAAAGACTTGTGGGAAGCAGTGGAAGAAGCCATTACCTCTCGATCAATCTTACGAGTTTTCAATGCCACCTTCCTAGCTCTGATCCCAAAGGAAAAGGAAGAAAATACAACAGATAAGTATAGAGCCATTTCTTTATGCAATGTTGTTTACAAAATTGTAACCAAAATTCGAGCCAAAAGATTGAAGCCTATCCTCCAGGAAATTATTTCCCCTAAAAAAGGGGGTTTTGTATAAGGTAGACAAATTCCAGATGGCATTATAATTTCCCATGAAACCATCGATTCCTTGCAGTCGAGAAAAAACTGGGGATGCTCCTAAAGCTAGACCTATCCAAAGCCTACGATAGAATCAATTGGGACTTCCTAAAATCCATTCTAGGGGCCTTTCGATTTGACCTCTCCTAGATCCAATGGATCTTGACCCTTACTTCATCGAATTCTTTTTAATTCTCATGAACGACACCCCATCTCCCACCTTTAACGCCTCTCGACGATTAAGGAAGGGAGATCCCCTGTCACCCTACCTCTTCATCATCCTCGTGGAAGGTTTAGGGAGATTCCTGAATCAATCCTAGAGAGAAGGTCACCTGAAAGGGATAATAATCTCCCCTCAGATAGAACCATTGACCTATATTCAGTTTGTCGATGACACCCTCCTCCTAGGGAAGCCCACGGTGTAGGAAGCTAGAGCCATCAAGAAAGATCTGGATGTCTTCMTGTGTACCTCGAGAATGCAACTTAACTTGGATAAATCCCACATATTTTTCTTTAACTCCCCGAACATCATACAATTGAAAATTTCTAGAATTTTAGGATTCCGAAGATCCTCTCTGCCCTTGTGCTACCTAGGGGCTCCCCTATTGGAAAAAACTATAAGAAATCTGGGGTGGCAAGAACTACTAACTAAACTGGAAAACATGCTCAGTTGTTGGACCCATAGATTCCTCTCATTGTCGGGAATAATTCTGCTTATAAAATCAATCCTAATGGCTATGCTGATCTATTTATTCTCTGTTTTGGCAGCATTTGAGTACATCTATCAAAATATTCACTCATTATAGATAAAATTCCTATGGGGAGGGTCAAAAAGAGAAAAAAAATGGACCCTAGTACCCTGGGGAAAATGTGTGAACCAAAGGCTCAAGGAGGCTTAGGGATAAAAGGCCCCCAAAGGTTGAGCTAGGCCCTGGCAGAAAAAATCTTCTAGAGATGGATCAAAAGCACAACAATGCTCTGGGCCAAGATTTGGTAGGGGAAATATGCCAAATATATCTCCCCTTAAGACTGGATTCCACTGGAAGGAGAAAGAGCTGGTAAAAAAACAGAGTTTTTGGGAGTTGCATGATGGCCAGTCAACCATTTTATGGGAAGACACATGGGAGTAACAACTGGCGCTGAGATTGAATGAATGACTATAGTCAATCAAATATAAGATGATAGGGGTCGATAGGAAGAAATTTGAACATTAATGGGAGGAACACCCACACTCGGGCACTGGGAGAACAAAATCATGATCCCACCAATAGAATGGCCTATAGAATGGACCATCACCCTTATTCATGTCATGGAGGATATTAAGAAAGATTATCCACCTCCCAACAGGAAGGGCCAGGGCATCCTCAGATGGGGGAAAAAAGGGGATGGGAACTTCTGCACCAAGGCAACCTACCAAGAAGCCATGGGTTTGGGAAATGAGCCCAAAATTCCAGTTTGGTCTAAGGTTTGGAATCCCCAATTATGGCCGAAGGTGGCCACCTTTCTATGGGTAGCAGTCAACAAAAAATATCTGACTTGGGACAGGATCGTAAAGAAAGGGTTCGAGGGCCCGCCAATATGTCTTCCATGCAATCAAGCAGAAGAAACCCTCAACCACCTCTTCAATTCGTGCCTTTTGGCTTCAAAATTATGGGATAGAGGGGATGCAATCTTCAGAATTTCAGGCTGAAACATAAAATACATCATAAGGACAATTGAAGATTGGAGAACAAACCCTTACCATAATCCAATTTTGAACCGTGCGTGGATTCTCTTCCCAGGACTCCTACTCTGGAATATTTGGAAGACCAGAAACAAAAGAATCTTCCAAAACCAAGCCCCGTCCCTGGATCTGCTATGGCAAGGGGTCATAAAAAATATTCAAGAGACCATCGCCCATACCCCTTGGAAAACATAAGACCTAATAGTGAGAAGGCACGAGAAAACTCTGTTATCCAAATGGAGCCTAGGAAAAGGGATGTCAATGCTCCCTTTAGTAAGAAACCATAATCTGCGTCAGCTGGGTGGAGAGACTTGGGACCTACCCCCTCAAGGTTTCATGAAATTGAATTTTGACGGGGCGTCCAAGGGTAACCTCGGGCTGGGAGGGGACGAAGGAATCTTTAGGGATACCAAGGGAGAAATCGTAAGCTTGTACATAGTCCGACTGGGGCACACCACCAATAATGGAGCAAAATTGGAGGGATTACTAGTAGGTTTGCAATGGGCAAAGGTCCAGGGATACACGACACTCATAGCTGAAGGTAACTCCAAACTGCTGGTACCGACCCTTGGAAAAATCATAAACGCTGCCTCACCAGACAAAGAATCAAAGAATTGGAGATTGTTAGTTGGGCTCGAAGAGGTGGCAATGACAATCTAAGGCATGTCGACGATGATCCCGAGCCATGTTAGGTGACAGGCCAACGTGAGCGATGACTACCTCGTAAACATGGCTGTAGGCCAGGCCCAAAGGGTGTCCCAATGGCAATGGCTTGACGTGGGTATGAGAGACTTTAGGGATAACCTGACACGTCTCCACTGTCTCTAAAACCAACGACTTGACAGGACATGTGGAGAGGGGAGAGCTCCGCGAGGGATTTCAGAAACCCAGGTGTTTCCATGATCTACAAGGAGAGATGAACGCAGATCTTTTCGGCCTTAGGTGGAGCAGTTCGGTTCCCCACCTACCATCATGGGAAAACAAAGAAGGTCTTAATGAAGAAGTGACATAATTCCCCAATTTGGATCGAGCTGTAGATTGATGGGGAAAGGATGAAAGAGCCATACCGAACCACACCAGAAACAATTATGAGAGGGTTGGATCTGCCCAGACCCTGAAGGATTTGGATTAGCTGGAAAAATAATGGGCATAAATGGTGAAAGTACAGGGCCAATTCCAAGTGGGACAACAACCCCGATGATAATAATTGGAAGTTCATTGATCCCCAGGCTATCAAAATTCCTTGCCAAAGTCACTCTGATTCGCAGAGATGGATCCGCCGTTATTGTCAGAAAAATCTCGCTGAGAGGAAGAAGGAGTGCGGGTGGAGCCATTGCCCTGTGACTTGACTCAACACGTTGTTTAGGGAGGAAAGATGCCTCACCTCCCTCCAAGAATATTATAGTGGACTGGTGAGGAGAGTTGCAAGATCCAAGTCCAGAAATATGGAAGGCGGACGTCATCAAACCATGGCAGGAGAAAATCCAATCCCTTCGAGGAATAAAGTCTCGTAGTCAAGGAAAGGCGGAGGGAGTCATCCTGGAAGAACCCCTACAATAATTAATTTTTCGTGCGACCAGGGCAACCAAAGGGGACCGAGCAGGATATCAAAATCTATGCTCAACAAAAGAGAAAGAATTAATGGGAAGAGTCTAGGAGGAAGTATTGAGAAAGAGGAAGAGTATGTTAGATGAAGAAATTTTGGGGTCCGTGAAGGAATGGGTCCCCAACCCGGGGAAATCTTATACCAGGGGCACCAAGTTCTTCCATTTGGCGGAGGTCTATTGGATGATGAAGTGATGGTGGCCCTAGCCATGGTTCAACAACAAGCGGAAATGCGGGCCACCCGCCAAGCGATCTGGGTACTGGAAGCCAAATTTGAGATTTTTTGCAAGGAGAAATCTGGCATCTGGTTCCATGAAAGGAAAAATACCACTACAAACATGCAAAGGGATGGAGAAGAAGAATGTGGGAAAATGTCATGCATCCAAGCAAACTGTTAAGCCCTAATATTGGCTCATTACCACTTAATTGGGGCATACTATATTAGTAATGTTATTTTATTTATGTCGGCTTTAGGCCATTAAACCTCCTAGTCTCCTATATATACCAAGGAGACATTTTCATTTTGAATCATCTT
>SNQJ01S0050788.1:68843-87346 GCA_010110895.2 Picea sitchensis | reverse complement strand
AAATAGTTGTAAATATTAATTTAGAGAAATATGAAAATTCATAGGTGAATGATCCGAAATTGATCTTTAAAGACTTGGTTAAGTTTTAAGCATGTGTTCAATTACCAATTAGGAATTTAGGAAAGAAGAAGAACTTAATGAGAGATTATAGCAGCCATCATAAAGAAATGCAGATCAAAATATAAGCACAAGGAAAAATAAACCATAACAACAAAGTTGTTAACCGAGTTCAGCAAGATTGCCTACATCTCTGGGCCTTTATCTCAGTGGGTGAGGCTTTCTTATTTCTATTCAATGCTTCAAAAGTAAATCAAAAATGTGTTAAAAGGATTAAAAACTAGTCTGGCTGTTTTCTTCTCGACCTCAAGAATCCAACATAACTGACGCCACTAAAAAAGGTTGAGCATAGCTCTCGGAATTGGCCTCCAAAGTTCGCTTCATCAATGGCTTTCTGGATGCAACCCCTTTCTCTCGAGCTCTTGGTCACATGGACCACACCATATCGCCAAGGGATAGGCGTTGGCCCTAGTCCTCCATTCAATCCCCAAACTCTGGGTCATATGGTGCCATGTGACCTGTCCCCAACTCTCCACATACCCTCCTTTTATGCTTTAGCTCCTAGTTCTTAGCCCCTGGTCGTGGGTTGAGTGCCATGTGTTATGCACTGGCCTCCTGCTGATCGGGGCTAGCCCTAAACCACCAACAGATTGAATTTTAAATTTAAATTCAGTCATATGTATAAATAAGAACCAAACACACCCATGTGGCCAACGCATGGTGCTTAGTCTGTTGTTCGTGCCCAGAGGTCCGAGGTTCGAATCCCTCGTAGGTGGAACAATATTTTACCCAACCAATATTGGAAAAATATGGGGTGCCACATGGTACCCTATGATTGGGCCACGTGTCACCCTGTGATTGGCTCATATGATACAGTCAACAACCCAGTCAACATGCACGGTCAGGTGCCATGTCACTATCGTACAACCACGTGTCGTGCCATGCCAACATTTGTAATGCCAATTCACCTGCCCAATCAACTACCACATCATCATCCGTACTTCCTAGTCACCCTACCACGTGAAAATACATACAACCACCTATTGTTCATATTTCCACGTGTTAGCATGTCATTGGGTCACATCATGTACAAAATGCCATATGTCACGTCTGTACAGTGCCACGTGTCATTTTTCGTACTAGTCCAACTCATCCTGAAAATGCAAAAAGTGAGGGACATGTGTCACCTCCTCGTGCTGCCACATGTCCTATCGATGTCACCTTTTTTACTGTTTACGTCAGTAGTATGGCACGTTGACTTTGACCAGTTGAATTTTTCCCTGTTTGGGAAATCGATCAGAACACGATAACTTTCACATACGGTGTCCATTTGCAGAAACAATTATATGTTCGAAATCAGTACGACGATCTTGACGCAATGGCACTAGTTTCATATGATTCCGATAAATTTGATTTTTAGGCCTTCCTGGATCCATTTTGGATCATGCCTCCCCACTAAGACCTTTTGGTCCTCCAAAAGGGTATTAACCAGTCATCAAGTGCAGGATAGGCCACCCCACTCGTCCTTTGTCTTTAAACTCTGTCCTGTGCACCTCTCTCATCACAATCAATTGCAAAACAACCATGAAAACTGACAACATAGTGTTAGCCACTTGTACTCTTTCACATCTTACTGAAGCCACTACCATCCATGTTGAAAACATTAGCAGCGATAATACAAAAAATATGACTGCAAATGAGATAATATGTTTGATGTGCTTGCATGACATTAGTTTGTATTGAAGCAAAGTATGATTGAACTTCCATTCTACAACTATCTCATGTTCATGCTAAAGATCAATTTCTTTACTTGGCACAAATATAGGTGTGTTCCTTGCATCAGTTTCCTTCCTTAATTTTTTCCATTGTTTGTAGAGATTGATTTTCTTTTATGTGATGAGCATGTACAACATATTCATTTCCTTCTTTAGTTAAGTGATATTGATTATGTTCCCTGTAGAATATTTCTTTGCGATCATACAAATAAGGGCTACCTAAGACCATTCCACATTCATTGAGTGGCACCACATCACACATTACCTCATCCACAAATTTTGATGAAATTTAAAACTTTAAAGTGCATTTCTTTGTTATGTGCAATTTATGATTGTTGTTTATCCATTTAAGTGAGTAAGGTTTATGATGTAGCTTAGTTGTCAATCCCAATTGTTTAACCACTTCCTTATAAATCAAGTTAGATTGAGATCCACTATCTATCAATGTATCGATCTTAGTATGTTTCATTATCACCCTTATGTGAAACAATTTATTTCTAGAATCATATCCATCACTAATTTTACTTGTCAAACCAACTGCTATGATTTTAGTCTTATCACTTGAATCATATCCCAAGTCTGTTTGTCGTGTTGTTGTTGCAACTGTTTGCCTCCCTTTCCTTTCTTTGAACCACTTTGGTCTCTTCTCTGGGTGGAATTTCCAGCTATGGTCATCATCGTGCCCTTCTTTCTTGCAATGCTTGCAAGAGAGCTTCCCTTCCTTCACTGTCGCTGAATTTTATTTCTTTGCATTCCCCTTCCGTTTGTCCTCTTTCCTTGAAGAAGATTCCCCTAATACACCAAATCTTGTTTTCCCTGCTTCAATGTATGTTGCTTGAACATAAACCTCATCAAGATTAGTAGGTCCAAACATAAATATAGTGTTACGAATATGTGCAAGTAAACCTCCTATATATTCATAAGAGTTTCTTGGGTATGTAATGGAATATTTAACATTAATGTCATCTTACGAAATTCATCTGTGTATTCTTGCACCATTTGTCCTTTTCTTAGTTTAAGACTTTTCCATTCAATTAAATCCTTCTCTTTATAACCTAAAGGATAAAATTGCTTTCTAAGTGAAAAAAAAAATCTTTCCATGATGGAAATACATTACCAACTTGTTGTGTACCATTTTTCAACTTACTCTGCCACCAGATGAGTGTTGTTCCTACAAGACGAAGTGATGCCAATTTGATTTGAGTTGTCTTATCTTTTATTTGTTGCACATTGCAATAAAATTCCTTCTTTCTGACCCAATTATCAAGCCTCTCAACATTGAATTCACCATCATACATGGGAAATTTAAATTTCACATCAAGCTTATGTAAAGGCATTTCATATTTATGTTTATGGGAATGTTTTCTTGTGGTAGAAGTTTCACTTGTACTTGAAGAAGAAGAAGATGATGGAGATGAAGGAGGTGAAGGAGGAGGTTTAGGAGGATCCTCTCCTTCTTCACTTTTGTCTTTTTTTGATGATTCCCCTTGGAAAGGCCTCTTCTGTTCCAAGTAATCCTCATATAATACCTTTACCATATCAGACATGGGAAATAAAGTATTTTGCAAATCTATATCATTCTAAGACATGCCTTCTTCCTATGCAGTCTCCTCACTTTGATAAGTCCTCTTTCTTGATCCAATCTCAGGATCCCCTTCTACAAGATCGCCTTCACCATGACTCAAATTTTCCCTGGTAATCATGCAAACTCAAACAATCAACTGTCAACATGCTCTGATACCATTTGATCCAAAATTGATCTTTAAAGACTTGGTTAAGTTTTAAGCATGTGTTCAATTACTAATTAGGAATTAAGGAAATAAGAAGAACTTAATGAGATATTATAGCAACCATCATAAATAAATGAATATCATAATATAAGCACAAATAACAACAAAGTTGTTAACGAAGTTCGACAAGATTGCCTACGTCTCCAGGCCTTTGTCTCAGTGGGTGAGGCTTTCTTATTTCTATTCAATGCTTCAAAAGTACATCAGAAAAGTATCAAAAGGATTACAAACTAGTTTTTCTATGTTCTTATCGACCTCAATAATCCAACACAACTGACGGCACTGAAAAAGGTTGAGCGTAGCTCCCAGAATTGGCCTCCAAAGTTCGCTTCCTCAATGGCTTCCCTGCATAAAAATGGCTTCAAGCTTCACAAAATAATAATAATTATGCCAATATGAACCTTTTGGTCTATCAAATCCTTTGATTTATATAGTATTTCAGTTGGTGATCCTATCCCAACTTCCTCCCAAGATCCTGCCTCAAATCAGGCTCCAGATCCCCCAAAAATGGGCAAAATCTCCCAAAATTAGCATTAAAACCCCATAAACTCATAATATATAGCTTAAAACCTATATTTTGGAAAATATCTGGGTGAGACCCCTTTCTCCTAGGCTTCTAGTCATATGCAGCATGCCATATGGCCAAGGGCTAGGTGTTATCCCTAGTCCTCCGTTCAAGCCCCAAACTTCGGGTCATATGGTGCCATGTGACCTGGCCCCAACTCTCCATGTGCCCTCCTGTTATGTTTTTTCTCCTATTTCTTAGCCCCTAGTCATGGTCTGAGTTCCATGTGCTATGCGCTGGCCTCCCACCAACCGAGGCTATCCCTAAACCACCAACACATTGCATTTTAAATTTAAATTCGAACATATGTATAAATAAGAACCAAACACGCCCATGTGACCAACACATGGTGCTTAGTCCGTTGACCATGCCCGAAGGTCGGGGGTTTGAGTCCCCTGGAGGTGGACCAATTTTTTACCCAACCAATATTGTCTAAATTTGGGATGCCACGTGGTGCCCTTTGATTGGGCCACTTGTCACCCTGTGATTGGCCCGTATGGTATAGTCATCACCAAGTCATTAACCCAGTCAACATGCATGGTCAATTTCCATGTCACTTGTCGCGTCATTGATGTACAACCATGTGTCATTCCACATCAGTGTCCATACTGCCAAGTCACTTTCCGAGTCAGCTGCCACATCATCATCTGTACTGCCCAGTCACCCTACCACGTCAGCATCTGTATATCCACCTGTCGTTTGTACTGCCACGTGTCATCCTATCATTGGGCCATGTCACATATAGACTACCACGTCTCACATCCGTACAGTGCTACGTGTCATTTCTGTATTGGTCCAACTCATTTTGAAAATGACAAAACCGAGTGACACATGTCACATCCTCATGCTTCCACATATCCTGCTGACGTCATCATGACATCATGTTGACGTCACATGTCATACTGTTGACGTTAGCAGTACAGCCTATTGAATTTGACAAGTTGCCATTTTTCATGTTTGGGAAATCGATCTGAATGCGATAACTTTCGCATAAAGTGTCTATTTGCAAAAAAAATTATATGGCTGAAATCAAGGCGACGAACCCGACGCAATGGCATTGGTTTCGTCCGATTACGATAAATTTTATTTTTAGGCCTTCCTAGATCCATTTTGGATCAGTGAATGTCAAGAGTCATCAGACATCTTAGAATATGAAATCAAGAGTCACCTCAATGTATTTATGTCTGACTCACATTAATAAAAATTAATGCATGGAGTTATTCAATCCCCATCCTGTCAGTGGCATCAAAGCATAGTTTTTCTTGTTAACTCCATGATCTCTCCTATGATGCTTCCCTTCTCCCCCATTGCTTCCTTCCACAATTTCCTCCATAGTTCCTTCTAGTGTTGTTTATATTGTCATTGAGAAAGACATGACCAAGCGACCATTAATGAGAGTTATGGTGAACCTTCTTCATGCCATTGGTAGGAGTTTCAACACCATTCCCAAGTTTTGTTCTATGCCATTAATTTGTATTGGCGACCAAATCTTCATTATTGACAATGGAATGAAGATATGTGGTTCCAAATAAGAGAGACACTAAGATTTTTATCGACAGGTTCCATGAACTCTATACAGAAATTTAGAAGTCATATTATAGCTCATTTTAAAGGATTCTCTATTGGATCAAATGGTTTTTTTTTTTTTTATGAAGTTTCATTTTGTTTCCCGGTTTATGAGATATCATTGATTGAAGTATCAAAGGTCTGTAAAATAGTACGGCCACACGTACCTTGATTTTTAGGAATATTTTTCTCACTTCATGGGCTACAACAGAGCAATTATCTTATATCAATGGAAATATATCTTTGTTAGGATCCGATCCTAACCCCTCTTCATGGGTCATTAGTTAGTAGGATATGTTTTCTATGTAATAAATACCGACATTAGTTAATAATTCCTAATAAATAAAGAAGAATAAGTCAATGTAAGAAGACCTAATAGAAGCTTCCGCTTCTAGAAAGATCTTCCTCTAGAAGTTTCCGTAGAAGGTAGAATTAGTATAAATAAGAGTAGGGGGAATTGAATATTTTTGTCTTGGAGATTATTGTAATAGAGATCTTCTCTGCTGGAGGTTTCCCCCTCGAAGAGGCAAGTGAAAATTTCTATCTTGTTGGCATAGGGGTAGACCCAGGGTTCAACGCTTCAACAACGCACCAAAAACACCCTAACTACCGGCCCTTTCGGCAACACCTGTGAAGAAAGCGAAGTCTCACCTGAGGTAGAAGCAGGGAGGGTTACAAGACTCAGGTGTCTGTAACCAAGCTGGGACACAGATTTGTGATTACCACAATTCGCAGAATACTTAAGAACAACATGCCTTCTTTTTCTTTTCTGTAACTCTTCCTCCGCTTTCTTTCGGATATGATCCTTCTCAATCCAAGTCTTTCCTAACAAAAGAGGGAAAGGGGTGTTGTTCTCAACAAACTTAGTGACTTAAAATTCCTCTTCGATCTGTGTTCCATGGATGATAACAGGTACATTAGTAATTCTTCCACATAAGGTTATCATCTTTCCTTTGAATAAACCTATTCTTCCTAATGAAGATACTATAGTAGGCTTTCCCAAAATTTCCCAAGTGTCTTCTATCATAATATTCACTTGTGCTTCCTCATCCAAGACACAATCTATGTCGAAGTCTCCTATTCTTGTATCTATGCATTGTTTTTCTTTCATGATCTCTGGTAAACTGATATCTTTGTGATCATTCATTGCTTCTTTTAACTGTACTAATGTAGTCTAAACTTCCTCATTTCCTTTCTCTTTCTGATTTTCTAACATGCCCTTATTCTCTTGACTCATGTTCATTTATTCAACTTTAGCAATCATCCTTGGGCAATCCTTAACTTCATGACCAAAATTTTTACAACAAAGACAAATAGGACATGTACCAGGGCATTCCTTAGCAAGATGTCCCGGTCTTCTACAATTATAACATAGTGTCAATCCTCTCTTCCTCTTGTATGTTCCCCAACTTCTCCTGTACTACGCACTAGGATCACAGTGTTCGACCTGCAATCTACAAAAAATATTTCTAGGTTTCTGCATCCAGTTATCAGTCCAAAAATTCTTTCTATGCATAGGAATAACATATCTTTCTTCATTTCTATTAGCTTTACTTAGATCAACTCTTTCTTCCAATTGCGCCCTAGCTTTCAGACTAGGAAAAACCCTATTAAACATACTTAAATTCATGCTTTCAAACAAAATATTTCCACTTATATTATTCTTATCAAAGCACAAATCCTTACCTCTTTAAGATCTTAAGTATTTTCTTCAGATCTGATTTCTTTCTTAGCACAAAGCTTCAAAAGTCAAGTAGGGTACTGCGCACTTCAACAACAGATCTTCGCACAAATATTCTCTTTTCTTTACTTCATTCCCAACGATCGCAGTTTCAGGTTCTGACAACGAAACCATTTGTTGGCACAGGGGTATACCCAGGGTTGAACACTTCAACAATGCACCAACAAAACCCTAAATACCGGCCCTTTCTACAACACCTGCGAAGTAGGTGAAGTCTCACCCAAGGTAGAAGCAGGGGGGGTTAAAGGACTCAAGTGTCTGTAACCAAGATGGGACACAGATCCGTGATTACCACACTTCATAGAATACACATGAACAACATGCATTAGTTTATTAAATTTATTCACATCGTAGAAAAAACCCTAAGAATAGATCGGCGCAGTAACACTGATAAAATACACATCAAACTTAGCATCATAAGTTAGATCTATCCCATTCAACATAAATAAATCACTAAGTATTCATAGATCTATCTATCATACATAACAATCAATGCAATAAGAATATCTACATCATAAATATCATAGCACAAAGCAAACCATCAACACATGATATACGCGGTTCACCCCGGTGTAGAGCTATGTCCACCAATGAATTATTCTTCTTTATTAGTCTTCAATCTCTTACGTTCATCTTCTCTTGTGCACTAAGCCACAAAGACAAGATTCGCACGGAATAGGTGATCTGCGCACTAAGCACCAGATCTACCTTCCCAAAATCAGGTCAAGGCACAAAACCAACTCCCCTATTACGCACAGGTCCTTACATACATAGTCTATTGCACAAAGAAACTCAGAACTACTTGCCTCCTGCACTTAGCCAGTTTCATCCTCTCTCACTACATTACATTATTTTCTATTTATACTTTTACAATTGCTTACAAAAAGGACTAATCATGGGTAAACCCATGGGATGACATCCCATAAAACCTAATATAAAAACCCTAATAAACCCCTTACTGGGTCCACAAATCAAGTGAGATCCCACGATCTCAGCTCTGCTTGGGCGCTCCATCTTCGACCAGCCTGTCGAAGTCCAAAAAGGTGGTCAAACCTGACTAATGTTTCCTCAAAACTTGATCTAGGGACAACATATCTTAATAAAGCTGCTCTTTCTGGTGTTATTCTGGTATTGATATAGCTATCATCTTGTTGTTTCACTACACGGAAAAGACCCTGTAGCAGAGGTTTTTGTGGAAGCCCCTATAAAAATAGCCAAAAAATATGTTTGTAGTGGAAGTCACTAGTAGAGGTGCGTGGACGGATGTTTTAACATAAGTTTTTTTAATGAGTGCATTTATAAGTCTATACCGCACCAGTGCGCCACCAGAAATCAACTCATCGGTGCTAATAGACAATGGTGCACCATTGCAGAGTTATTTTAAAAAATAGAAAACAACGGTACACATAATATAAAATAAGCTCACGAGCACCGGTGTGCACTAAATGGGTGCACCGGTGCGTTCCAAACTGGTGCACCGTCACAGTTTTTTTTTTTAAATAACAATGTGACGTTTGCAACAGTGTGCTTAATGTGAGTGCACTGGAGCATGGGTAAATAAAACAAAATTGGTGGTAAAAAACCATTTTTACCATTTCCAGTGCAAAGAAGCTCTCAACACCGATGCCACCTTTTCCCAACTGAAGCACACTGTCGTCGATGCTTCCGTTGTTTCCTTGTTTTTGTTCAGTACTCGGTTCGTGCAATTCCAATTTTTCCATACGATGGGAGAATTTGGATTTTTTCACTACATCCCAACCATTCCTCCTCGAGGAGAAAATGTCTGAGTAGATTCTTTATTTCTTTGTACATTGAATTTTTACCGGATTAAATTGTGAAATTGAGTACAATTTTCATTGTTGTTCATTTTTTTTTTTTTTGTGCGATGCGTTCGAGCTATTTAGCTCGCACCGCATGTGGTGCACCCTGTAAATTTTATAGGGTGCACCAAAAATATATAGTTCATTTTCTCTGGTGCATCGTAATACAGAATGCACCGGTGCATACTTATAAACGACGCATCTGCGTTCATAATAAATGACGCACCATTGAAAATATATAGTTTCCATTTACTGACGCTGATGTAATTTATATGTTAATTATGCAGAGACATCAACACATGGAGGAGAAACAACAGAGAGTTGACCAGTAAAATATGGTTCAGGAGTGGGAGGCTAGAGAGAGGGAGAGGGATTTGTACACTCGATATATTACTACATCTACGTGAATCCTCTTGAGGAATGTAGGCTTCCTCAAGTACTACGAGGATGCTACATCCCTGAAGGGGAATTTCTCCTTTATTGAAAGCTTATCCGTCAATGGGATGCCCATCAATAGGCATTCAGAGTTAGTCCTCATCAATGGTACCATCCCACTAAGGACCTAGAGTTTACCAGTACAATATGGTTCAGGAGTGGGAGGCCATAGAGAGGGAGAGGGATTTGTACCCTCGACCTATTACTGTAGCTACGCAGTTCCTCTTGAGGAATGTAGGCCTCCTCAAGTACTACAAGGAGGATACATCCCTTAATGGGAATTTATCCTTTCTTGCGCAACCGATCTATCGATGGGATGCCCATCAACATGCATTCAAAGTTGGTCCTCATCAGTTGTACCATCCCACTAAGGAGGATATTTATTTTATCAATGGGATATCTAGGAGAGGGGAGGTTTTTCCCCAGTTTCCTAATGTTCCATTGAGTGTTGCAACTGAGAATCATCTTGCCTATTCTCAAAGGTATATTGTGTGCAATATACATTCTCTTGGTGATTTTCAGGTGGCTAGTGGACAGTTACGGATCGCCTCGTTTCGTGCAAAGGATGTTAGGTGCCTCTCAATGTTATTGTCGACCATTGCACACTTTACTGGTGATGGTCGACGCATTATTTTCGCTCTTTTGGATTATGTTGATTCTTTGAAACAAAGGCCATGAATTATTAGGTGTCTTCCATTTTCTTTCGATAGTTTTGTATAGCACTAGATATATGTCATTCTATGATATATGGGAGGGAAAACTTCCCATTTGCTTCAAAGTTGTTTTGTTTGGTTTTTGAGATATTTCTAGAGACGAGACCTACTTTTTTCCGTTGGCCTCCTAGGTCGATGACTAAGGTGCAAATTCACATTTGGGGCGATATGATGCCCAAGAGGGGCATGCCCGATTTTCCAGCTAGGATTTCCAGGGAGGCACTTCAACTATTAACCAGTGAGGTAGATCACGTTTCATGATAGTTTCATGCTCTTACGTGGGGATGGATTGGAGAGGATGTCCCAACATCCTCTTCATACCCGATGAGCCTCCTGATCATCGAGGTAAGATTTAAATTAATCTTGTACTTTCATTTTTTATCTTACTTAATTCGAATAAATTTTATTCTATCATGTTCTTTAATGTTTTTCATTAAATTGTTTAATGAAATTATCGACTAATTATTAACTTGTGTTATATTTTTCATATGTTGGCACATTCATTGGGGACATGCCTCCTCCTGCACCACCTGATGCATATGAGGATATGACTGAGGCTGTGGTGCATCAGGGTCCTTAGCCGTATATACCACCCGACATGTGGCGTAGGCTTGATCTCAAATATATGATGGAGGTGTGTGACAGACAAATTGGATTTTTGGTTGGTGCGGGAGTCTGCCTTGTCCATATGCAGAACATCAGGACTGACCTTAATCTCTTGTAGCTCTAGACGGACTTTATGCACGATATGAAGTATCTTATGTGTCATATTGTTGGAGTTGCCAGGTTACTTGTAGGGATGAGGGATGGTGCGTCCTCTAGTATTGATGATGATGAGGGTGGTGATCATGGTGCTTTTTCTTTAGTGCCTCATCCTCCTCCTTCTTTGGGTGGTGATTTTAATCAGGGTGGTGATGGTGCTTCTGCTTCAATACCTCCTCCTCCTCCTTCGAGTGGTGATGTTGATCATGGTGGTGATGGCGCTTCTGCTTCAATACCTTCTCCTCCTCCTCTGGTTGGTGATGTTGATTAGGGTGGTGATGACACTTCTTCTTAAATACCTCATCCTCCTCCTCTAGGTGGTGATGTTGATCAAGGTGGTTATAATGGTGCTTTTGCTTCAGTACCTCCTCCTCCTCTGGGTGGTGATGGTGCTTCTGATTTAGTACCTCCTCCTCCTCCTCCGTGTGGTGATGGGGAGCTGGAATAGATATGTAGTTATAGAGATTATTTGTGTTGTTGACTAGATATGTACATTATAATAGTTATTTGACTTGTTCACACACACACACACACACACACATGTTCATGTTAATGTACTTAATTTATATGTTTACATTGATGTTGATGTTAGGTCATGTTATATAATTTTATCCATAAAGTAAAGTACTCTTAATTAAGTACTTTATTTTTGAATATATCTAAAATAAAGTACTCGTGTCTAAAACAAGTGAAATTAGTAGTACAAATGAGAGATTTAAATAGGTTAGATTACAACAATTATTAAGTTATTATGTTGTCATTATTATATTTGAACATGTTGAAAATGAAAATACCAATTTTATCATGTTTTTATAGTTAAGAGGTCTTGAAAAGTAAATAAATTATAAAAATGGGTAAATATATGTCTTATGTTATTAATTAAAGTTTGAGCAAGTTAAAAGTAAATTACATTAATCTTCAACCTTACTTTGTATCACAATTTTACAAACTAGTTTACTTGTACGATGTGAGAATTGGTCCTCATTTAGAGAATATTTCTTTTGTTCATAAATTCACAATGAAGAATTAAAATAGTTATGATAAAATCAATTAGCATTTATAAAATCTTTGTGATATTTTAACTTCCTCTTAATTGTAATTTGGTCATATTTTTTATATTCCCATAATTAATACAAGTCTCAAAATCTCTAATTCAACATTTTTTTATTATACTATAAGGATGCATGAATGCCAAACTTAACCAAGAAACATGTACAAAAATATAAAAATATTTAGAATATTAAATATTTTAATTTGTATGAATTATTCTCTTTAAATAATTTTCTTAAGTGGGTTAATTACATGTATTTAAGTTCTATGTCATTTTTTATATCCTATGTTACATGTTGTTAATTGTTTTTTTTTTGTAAATAAAAAGAGAGATCCTTGTATTATATCATCATGAGTGTACATCTGTATATCGTTTAGTAGCCCCCTGTTCCGCCACATAAGGGAAACCAGAACAAGTGGCTCCAAACGATGGTATGACCATAGTGGCAGAGTTTCAAATTACAAAAATTGGAGCAAAAGCTGAGAGTTTTAGCAGGAGATTCTTTCCCCATAACTAGCCTAGGGAAGACTTCTTCCAAAGCCGCCATTTCTATGATGGTTACAAAACTATAAAAAAGAGTAAAAATAAAATCACTATTCATTTTGAAAATGAGAATTGACATGAACCAGAGACAGGGGTGGGTTGCGTCAAGATTTTGGGGAACCTGGACATCCATGGACGGTGTAGGTCGAGACGAACTTCTGCTTGTAGGTGGGGCATTGAGATTGAGAAGGGGCGCTTGAGAGTGCTTCAAAAAACAGATCTAAAAGCTGATGGATGGTTCTTTGGTCATTCTCTTGCTTATCTTTCCGCTGCTGGATGTCAAAGAGAAGCTCCAAGTGCTCCGCTGCGAGACGAAACGTGTGGTGTGAGCCATCATCCGCACCATCATTGCCTTCTTTAACAACGATCTTGCATGTGTCTTCAACACCGTCATTGCCTTTTTTAG
Organism: Picea sitchensis; assembly: GCA_010110895.2. Lineage (NCBI taxonomy): Eukaryota > Viridiplantae > Streptophyta > Pinopsida > Pinales > Pinaceae > Picea > Picea sitchensis. Next base: position 74,122 of record SNQJ01S0050788.1, on the reverse strand, counting down.
CACTGTCATTGCCTTCTTCAGCACCAAACTCACCTTTGTCTTCCCCCTCTTTTGTTAGTTTCCAACTTGGGGGTATCTCCTCCTCTACAATGCAACCCCCTTCCCACCAGCGTGGCTAAAATTATCAAGAGGTGGAGGGGTTGAGAGTCGTGGGGGACTCATGAAAATGAACTAGGCTCGAGCAAGGATGGGGAGGTGGCTCAACTTCTTCCACCTTCATGCCTAAATGTTGAGTTGATGGAAGTGTTTCCTCCTTGGCTGTGTTGGGGAAATCCGAAGCGAGCTAGGATGGTTGAGGAGAAAGCTCAGTTGAGGATGGGGTTTTGGATTTTGGAATGCATAGGGAAAGAAAATCTTGAGTCTAGGGAGAGGTGGGTAGGTTTTCCTCTTTTGGAATACACAGGGTGGATTGAGATTTATTGGAGGGTCTGCGGGGTTGGCTGACATGAGCTATCAAGGATCTCTGAGAAGATGTGAGTTGATTATCTCAAGTGAAGGCATTTTTGTTCCTGGTGGAACGCCTTTTCTTGCCTCTGTCTTGGGGCATGGTGGGAACCATGGAGTGAGGGCAATGATGGTATGAGGAAATGAGGAGGTCGCCCTGGAGGTAAGAGAAGAGGCCAAAAGGGCCAAGAAGCACATAGCAGAGCTGGTAGTTAGAAAACATCGGGTGAGAACAGGCGCCTTGGTCAGTTTTAATGCCATTGAGTGCCATTGAAGTACCTCCCATCGCCATTGAAGGCTGACGGGACTAGTACAAGCCTCTAGTACCAATGGCCTGGCTGGAGCACTCCTCCATGGGCTTTTGCAGGTGCACTAAATTAATATCCCCTATGGTGTATTCCATGGGGAATTAATATCGTTGTGGGTGGCGGCTTGGGGTATTAACTCTCCCCGCTAGCTGCTCCTACCACTTGTCCCCCCTCTCTTGCCATTTTTCACCCCATCCGGGTGTTAAAATTTGAAGGACATGGGGGTGGGATTTGATCCACTTATGTGTTCACGGGTCAACCACATGTTCGACCACTACCTCAAGGTGCCCCCGTGGCTCCAGGTAAACCCCTCACGAGAATTGAACCTTGCCCAACGGTGAAAAACTCCTCGCTTTCCACCATTGGATCCAACCCCTTTGGGAAAAAGATGGGGGTTCATATCTCGGTTAAATGCTCCTACAATGCAATGCAACTTAACATGCCCAATCACTGAATCAACACTCCCATTCGAGTGAGAAATGCCTTCAAGAGACTCGAACACGAGTCACACCATCGTTACAAGAGCGACTTATCAATTTGCTACTTACCCCACCTTACATGTTGTTAATTGTTGTTGTGATCAATATTAAGAATTGAATTAGCTATTACGAACCGTAAAATTTATATCCAATTAACTATTAGGAGCAATAAAATTTCTTACCCACAAATAAAAAGAAGGGATAAAGATAGGGGATATGAGATAAAAAATTGTTATGATTTACATGTTTAATTAAATTTTTAATTATATATTTATTATTATTATATATTATATGTAATATAAAATTAATATATAACTTAATATATTATATTTTATTATGTTATAATTAATACATAATATATTATATTTATTATATTAATGTATTTGATTTTTATGTAATATCTTAAGTATATATTATTATATAGATTTGTCGTGCATCAATTATTTAAGGACAATGATTTTTATGTAAAGGACACATGCATTAGTTATTTAAGGACAATGATGTTTTTTTGAAAAACTCACTTAGGAGGCTCACTTTAGATTTGAATAATCCCCTAATTAGTATGTATGAACTCAAAATTTAAAACTAATACAATATAACACCATATGGTAATGATATGAAATGGTGGGTAACAAAAACACATTTTAAAATTATGATATAAAATATTTGATATTTACAATACAATAATATATTGGTTTTTAAAGTAAAAGTTAAAATTAAAATACTAAAAGTTCAAATACCATCTAGATTTACAATGGAAAATTATTTATACCATTTACACATAACATTTAATTATATCATCCAATCAAAAAATTAATAATATTTCATATGAAATATTAAAACTAAAAATATTATAAATTTAATAATCAAATTATTAAATCCACTATATATTTGAAAACATAAAAGTAAGTAATTAAATAATAAAACATGTATAATATATCACTCTTCATTGTCATTGACCTAATTATCTTCCTCGCTTGACATGATAACACTATTGTTCTCAAAAATATGTTTTGATCTAGGGTTGTGTCTTAATACAAACCACCAATCCCTATCCAACACATTTGAGTAAAAAAACACTTGTTTACAGTGTTTTGGGAAAACATAAGGCTCCTTAGCTTCATCCCGTATATTTTTAGAGTTGATACATATCATCCCACTATCACGATCTTCCTTTACATTATTCTGATCAAAGGTGTCCCACCACTTGAACCCAAAAATAACACATTGGATAGAAGAGAAGTCCACCTAAATGAGCACGACTAGATTGGTCGAACTCGACTTCCACTCCACAGTCTTGTGTCATGTGTCCATCATTGACATCCTCTATGCGAAAATGATGTCCATATGTCCACATAGATGGGAACAAATGCACCTATAAAAAAGTGAACAAATCACAGTGTCAATATGTGTCTAATAAACCGACCATTAAAACATAAAATAATACAGATGTACTTACAATTCAAATGTGCATTAGGAAGTTAAAAATGTACACAAAGAGATTATTACCGAGTCGCTGCAACCAATCCCTATGTTTAGTGCATCCTCTTCTTCATGCAGGTAAGGACCAAATGCACCATATTTCTCGCCGACTTGGTCAACAACTCAATTGTTGGGGCATATCATTGGCATATTTTCTTTTAAATGATCAGGATAAGGCATGCTTCTACCATTCAACCATTTGAATTCTTTCCTGTCACTTTCCCATTTCCTCCTCTTATGTTCATACAATGCGACCCACGACTGTGTTGCCTTCAAATTATAAATAACGAATTTATTGATGCCATCAATTTATGAATTCGCTGATGTATTCATGAAATCAAACCAACATATATTACATATGAGATCATGAAAATATACATTGTGAAGTTCAGTGTGAATAGTTACTATGTAGAAATTTGACAAATGATAAGTCACTTACTCTTTATCAAGCATATTTTTCCATTCATTTGGAGAATGATCCAAAATGGATATAGGAAGGCCAAAATTTTAAAGTTCTCAAAATCAGACGAAACCAGTTCCATTGTGTAGGGCTCATCGTGCCGATTTATACCATATATATTTTTCCGAAAATGGACACAGTATGCACAAGTTATCGCAATCTGAATTTTAGGACAAAAATGCCAAAAAGTCGAATTCAATAGGTCAAAGTCAACTGATGATGTCAGCAATACGTCATGATAACATGAAAATGACATCATAATGACATCAACACAAAGACATGGCATCACCAGGAGCTGACACCTGTCAATCAAATTTGGCATTTTTCGGCTAAGTTGGACCAGTATGGAAGTGACACGTGGTAGTTTGATGCATGGCAGTACGAATGCTGACGTGGAAGGGTGACATGTGGCAGTATGGATGCTGACATGGAATTGTACAAACGCTAACGTGGAGCTGTACAAATGCTAACGTGACATGGTGACACGTGGCAATGTACGAATGCGACACGTGGCAGTATGGAAGGCTGACATGACACTATACGGATGCGACACATGGAAGTACATAAGGATGACATGGCACTATATGTATGATGATGTGGCACTGTTTGTACAATGATGTGGTAGCTATACGAATGACATGTGGTGACTAAATGGGCAGTAACATGGCTGTATGGATGACATGTGGCAGATGACTGGACAGTAGTGACATGGCTTGGGCCAATGGCGAGGTGACACATGGCCCAATGAGGAGGTGCCACATGGCATCTTTTGGAAAGACAAATCTGGTAGTTCCACCAAATATGGCAGTTACCACCAAATCTGGAAGAGATCCTCCAAATCTGGTGGAATCTCGCTAAATTTGGGTAACTCTCGCTAAATCTGGCTAATTGTCGCTAAATTTAGAGGAGACTGGTTTATTAATCTAGGCATGGAAATCGAGGAAAAAGAGTTTTTTTGTCACATAAATCGAGACTATACAGATTATATGGATCTGATAGGGAAAAACATTGGGATTTTTGTTGAGGGGAGGTGTCGAGGGACTGTGCAGAAGTAGACCGACTTTATACTCAAAAGTTGTAGAATTTTGAAGGGATTCTGAATACAATTTTTGTTTCTGCATTTGAGTATCTGAACAGAAAAGTGCCTCTAGAGCCTGAGATGTCGATCCAAGCATAGATACCTTTATACTCAAAACTCTCAAAATTATCTGCTCTAACCATTGGTGATGTCTATTTCTGCCTAGAACTGAAAGGTGGTTTTAGGAGCTATTATGTAAGCCTTTCTTTTTTATTCTTAAAGCATTGAAGATTAATAAGAAGTCTTCCCCACTAAGACAAAGGCTCGGAAACATAGGCAAACTTGTGCCGAAATCCGTTATCAATCTTGGTGTTATGGTTTGTTGTTTTTACTTCTTATATGGCTGTATAATTCTTTCATTAAGATTCTTCTCTTAATTCCTAAATGTTAAATAAACTCATGCACAAACTTAACCATAGTCTTTAAAATATCAATTACAGATCAAAGAATCTCCCCTTCTCTTTTGTCTTTATCCCTTTCATCGTACTAAATCACTGCACCTAGTGTGTTTACGATCTACTTGATGTACTCATTGGCATAATAGAAAGACTCATATGATATGTACCCCTCTGCCTGATCTAAAATTGAAGAAGACTTGAAAAACTTGAATAACTATTGCAAGTGAAATGTTATGTGTTTAAAGCAACAGGATCAATTTGCAACACATAAATTAAGGATTACTTATGCAAAATACACATAGACAACAGCATAAAACATTGAACATCAGCACATAAACACAACAACTTGATAAAGGAGTTCACCCCTCTTCGGGCTACATCTCCTGGTCCAGCTTCCAATGGATCATTATTATTAAATTGCTCAAAGTGCTCAAAAACATGCCTTACAATGCTCAAAATGACAAACTAACTGCTCCAATGGCTTCCTAGCGTCCCAAAACCCCTGTCTGGGCTCTTTCGGCACCTGAAACGGTCGAAAAATGAAGAAGTTAGCCTCCTTGAAGTCTCCCTCTTCAACTTTGCTGTCTCTGGTTCTACAAATCGCACCCTTGTTCTTCAAACCTGGCTCAC
>SNQJ01S0050788.1:44452-62465 GCA_010110895.2 Picea sitchensis | reverse complement strand
GTGAGTAAGGTTTATGATGTAGCTTAGTTTTCAATCCCAATTGTTTAACCACTTCCTCTGAAATCAAGTTAGATTGAGATCCACTATCTATCAATGTATCGATCTTAGTATGTTTCATTATCACCCTTATGTGAAATAATTTATTTCTAGAATCATATCCATCACTAATTTTACTTGTTAAACCAACTACTATGATTTTAGTCTTATCACTTGAATCATATCCCAAGTTTGTTGGTCGTGTTGTTGTTGCAACTGTTTGCCTCCCTTTCCTTTCTTTGAACCACTTTGGTCTCTTCTCTGGGTGCAATTTCCAGCTATGGTCATCATCGTGCCCTTCTTTCTTGCAATGCTTGCAAGAGAGCTTCCCTTCCTTCATTGTCGCTGAATTTGATTTCTTTCCATTCCCCTCTCTTTTGTCCTCTTTCCTTGAAGACGATTTCCCTAATACACCAAATATTGTTTTCCCTACTTCAATGTATGTTGCTTGAACATAAACCTCATCAATATTAGTAGGTCCAAACATAAATATAGTGTTACGAATATGTGCAGGTAAACCTCCTATATATTCATAAGAGTTTCTTGGGTATGTAATGGAATATTTAACATTAATGTCATTTTACGGAATTCATCTGTGTATTCTTGCACCATTTTTCCTTTTCTTAGTTTAAGACTTTGCCATTCAATTAAATCCTTCTCTTTATAACCTAAAGGATAAAATTTCTTTCTAAGTGCAAAAAAAATATCTTTCCATGATGGAAATACATTACCAACTTGCTACGTACCATTTTTCAACTTACTCTACCACCAGATGAGTGTTGTTCCTGCAAGATGAAGTGATGTCAATTTGATTTGAGTTGTCTTATCTTTTATTTGTTGCACACTGCAATAAAATTCCATATTTCTAACCCAATTATCAAGCCTCTCAACATTGAATTCACCATCATACATGGGAAATTCAAATTTCACATCAAGCTTAAGTAAAGGCATATCATGTTTATGTTTATGGGAATGTTTTCTTGTGGTAGAAGTTTCACGTGTACTTGAAGAAGAAGAAGATGATGGAGATGAAGGAGGTGAAGGAGGAGGTTTAGGAGGATCCTCTCCTTCTTCACTTTTGTCTTGTTTTGATGATCTCCCTTGGAAAGGACTCTTCTGTTCCAAGTAATCCTCATATAATACCTTTACCATCTCAGACATGGCAAATAAAGTCTTTTACAAATCTATATCGTTCTAAGAAATGCCTTCTTCCGATGCAATCTCCTCACTTTGATAAGTCCTCTTTCTTGATCCAATCTCAGGATCCCCTTCTACAAGATCACCTTCACCATGACTCAACTTTTCCCTGGTAATCATGCAAACTAAAACAATCAACTGTCAACCTGCTCTGATACCATTTGATCTGAAATTGATCTTTAAAGACTTGGTTAAGTTTTAAGCATGTGTTCAATTACTAATTAGGAATTAAGGAAATAAGAAGAATTTAATGAGAGATTATAGCAACCATCATAAATAAATGAAGATCATAATATAAGCACAAATAACAACAAAGTTGTTAACGAAGTTCGACAAGATTGCCTACATCTCCAGGCCTTTGTCTCAGTGGGTGAGGCTTTCTTATTTCTATTCAATGCTTCAAAAGTACATCAGAAAAGTATCAAAAGGACTACAAACTATTTTTTCCATGTTCTTATCGACCTCAATAATCCAACACAACTGGCGACACTTAAAAAGGTTGAGCGTAGCTCCCAGAATTGGGCTCCAAAGTTCTCTTCCTCAATGGCTTCCCTGCATAAAAATGACTTCAAGCTTCACAAAATAATAATAATTATGCCAATATGAACCTTCTGGTCTATCAAATCCTTTGATTTATATAGGATTTGAGTTGGTGATCCTATCCCAACTTCCTCCCAAGATCCTGCCTCAAATCGGGCTCCAGATTCCCCAAAAATGGGCCAAATCTCCCAAAATTAGCATAAAAACCCCATAAACTCATAATATATAGCTTAAAACCTATATTTTGGCAAATATCTGGGTGAAACCCCTTTCTCCTAGGCTTCTAGTCATATGGAGTATGCCATATGGCCAAGGGCTAGGTGCTGGCCCTAGTCCTCCGTTCAAGCCCTAAACTTCAGGTCATATGGTGCCATGTGACCTGGCCCCAACTCTCCATGTGCCCTCCTGTTATGTTTTTTCTCCTGGTTCCTAGCCCCTAGTCGTGGTTTGAGTTCCATGTGCTATGCGCTGGCCTCTCGCCAACCGAGGCTAGCCCTAAACCACCAACACATTGCATTTTAAATTTAAATTCGGCCATATTTATAAATAAGAACCAAACACGCCCATGTGGCCATCACATGGTGCTTAGTCCGTTGACCATGCCTGAAGGTCGGGGGTTCGAGTCCCTCGGAGGTGGAACAATTTTTTACCCAACCAATATTGGCAAAATTTGGGATGCCATGTGGCGCCCTCAGATTGGGCCACTTGTCACCCTATGATTGGCCCGTATGGTATAGTCATCACCCAGTCATTAACCCAGTCAGCATGCATGGTCAACTGCCATGTCACTTGTCGCGTCACTAATGTACAACCATGTTTCATGCCACATTAGTGTCCATACTGCCAAGTCACTTTCCGAGTCAGCTACCACATCATCATTTGTACTGCCTAGTCACCCTACCATGTCAGCATCCATATATCCACCTGTCGTTTGTACTGCCACGTGTCATCCTATCATTGGGCCACGTCACATACAGATTGCCATGTCTCACATCCGTACAATGCCATGTGTCATTTCTGTATTGGTCCAACTCGGCCTGAAAATGCCAAAATCGAGTGACATGTGTCACATCCTCATGCTTCCACATATTCTTCTGACATCATCATGACATCATGTTGACGTCACCTATCGTACTGCTGACGTCAGTAGTACGGCCTATTGAATTTTACAAGTTTTCATTTTACATGTTTGGGAAATCGATCAGAACGCGATAACTTTCGCATACAGTGTCTATTTGCGGAAAAAATTATATGGTTGAATTCAAGGTGACGAACCCGATGCAATGGAACTGGTTTCGTCTGATTACGATAACTTTTATTTTTAGGCCTTCCTAGATCCATTTTGGATCAGTGAATGTCAAGAGTCATCAGACGTCTTAGAATATGAAATCAAGAGTCACCTCAATGTATTTATGTATGACTCACATTAATAAAAATTAATGCATGGAGTTATTTAATCCCCATCCTGTCAATGGCATCAAAGCATAGTTTTTCTTGTTAACTCCATGATCTCTCCTATGATGCTTCCCTTCTCCCCCATTGCTTCTTTCCACAATTTCCTCCATAGTTCCTTCTAGTGTTGTTTCTATTGTCATTGAGAAAGAGATGACCAAGTGACTATTAATGAGAGTTATGGTGAACCTTCTTCATGCCATTGGTAGGAGTTTCAACACCATTCCCAAGCCTTTGTTTTGTGCGATTAATTTGTGTTGGTGACCAAATCTTCATTATTGACAATGGAATGAAGATATGTGGTTCCAAATAAGAGAGACATTAAGGTTTTCTTCGACAGGTTCCATGAACTCTATACAGAAATTTAGAAGTCATATTATAGCTCATTTTAAAGGATTCTCTATTGGATCAAATGGTTTATTTTTATTTTTTATGAAGTTTCATTTTGTTTCCCAGTTTATGAGATATCATTGATTGAAGTATCAAAGGTCTGTAAAATAGTATGACCACACGTACCTTGATTTTTAGGAAGATTTTTCTCACTTCACGAGCTACAACAAAGCAATTATTTTATATCAATGGAAATATATCTTTGTTAGGATCCGATCCTAACCCCTCTTCATGGGTCATTAGTTAGTAGGATATGTTTTCTATGTAATAAAGACCAACATTAGTTAATAATGCCTAATAAATAAAGAAGAATAAGTCAATGTAAGAAGACCTAATAGAAACTTCCGCTTCTAGAAAGATCTTCCTCTAGAAGTTTTCGTAGAAGGTAGAATTAGTATAAATAAGAGTAGGGGGTATTGAATATTTTTGTCTTGGAGATTATTGTAATAGAGATCTTCTCTGCTGGAGGTTTCCCCCTCGAAGAGGCAAGTGAACATTTCTATCTTGTTGGCACAGGGGTAGACCCAGGGTTCAACGCTTCAACAACGCACCAAAAAAACCCTAACTACTGGCCCTTTCGGTAACACTTTTGAAGCAAGCGAAGTCTCACCTGAGGTAGAAGCAGGGGGGGTTACAAGACTCAGGTGTTTGTAACCAAGCTGGGACACAGATTTGTGATTACCACAATTCGCAGAATACTTAAGAACAACATGCTTTCTTTTTCTTTTTTGTAGCTCTTCCTCTGCTTTCCTTCGGATCTGATCCTTCTCAATCCAAGTCTTTCCTAACAAAAGAGGGAAAGGGGTGTTGTTCTCAACAAACTCAGTGACTTAAAATTCCTCTTCGATCTATGTTCCATGGATGATAACAGGTACATTAGTAATTCTTCCACATAAGGTTATCATCCTTCCTTTGAATAAACCTATTCTTCCTAATGAAGATACTATAGTAGGCTTTCCCAAAATTTCCCAAGTGCCTTCTGTCATAATATTCACTTGTGCTTCCTCATCCAAGACACAGTCTATGTCGAAGTCTCCTATTCTTGTATCTATGCATTGTTTTTCTTTCATGATCTCTGGTAAATTGATATCTTTGTGATCATTCATTGCTTCTTTTAACTGTACTAATGTAGTCTAAACTTCCTCATTTCCTTTCTCTTTCTGATTTTCTAATAGTCCCTTATTCTCTTGACTCATGTTCATTTATTCAACTTTAGCAATTATCCTTGGGCAATCCTTAACTTCATGACCAACAATTTTACAACAAAGACAAATAGGACCTGTACCAGGGCATTCCTTAGCAAGATGTCTCGGTCTTCTACAATTATAGCATAGTGTCAATCCTCTCTTCCTCTTGTATGTTCCCCAACTTCTCCTGTATTGCGCACTAGGATCACAGTGTTGGACCTGCAATCTACAAAAAATATTTCTAGGTTCTTGCATCCAGTTATTAGTCCAAAAATTCTTTCTAGGCATAGAAATAACATATATTTCTTCATTTCTATTAGCTTTACTTAGATCAACTCTTTCTTCCAACTGCGCCCTAGCTTTCAGACTAGGAAAAAACCTATTAAACATACTTAAATTCATGCTTTCAAACAAAATATTTCCACTTTTATTATTCTTATCAAAGCACAAATCCTTACCTCTTTAAGATCTTACCTCTTTTCTTCAGATCGGATTTCTTTCTTAGCACAAAGCTTCACAAGTCAAGTAGGGTACTGTGCACTTCAACAACAGATCTTCGCACAAAGATTCTCTTTTCTTTACTTCAGTTCCCAATGATCATAGTTTCAGGTCCCAACAACGGAACCATTTGTTGGCATAGGGGTAGACCCAGGTTTGAACACTTCAACAACGCACCAACAAAACCCTAAATACCGACCCTTTCAACAACACCTGCGAAGCAGGCAAAGTCTCAGCTAAGGTAGAAGCAGGGGGGGTTAAAAGACTCAGGTGTTTGTAACCAAGATGGGACACAGATCTGTGATTACCACACTTCATAGAATACATATGAACAACATGCATTAGTTTATCAAATTTATTCACATCGTAGAACAAACCCTAAGAATAGATCAGTGTAGTAACACTGATAAAATACACATCAAACTTAGCATCATAAGTTAGATCTAGCCCATTCAACATAAATAAATCACTAAGCATTCATAGATATATCTATCATACATAACAATCAATGCACTAAGAAGATCTACAACATTAATATCATAGCACAAAGCAAACCATCAACACATGATATATGTGGTTCACCCTAGTGTAGAGCTACGTCCACCAATGAATTATTCTTCTTTATTAGTCTTCAATCTCTTACATTCATCTTCTCCTGTGCACTAAGCCACAAAGCCAAGATTTGCACTGAATAGGTGATCTTTGCACTAAGCACCAGATCTACCTTCCCAAAATCAGGTCAAGGCACATAACCAACTCCTTTATTATGTGCAGGGCCTTACATACATAGTCTATTGCACAAAGCAACTCAGAACTAGTTGCCTCTTGCACTTAGCCAGTTTCATCCTCTCTCACTACATTACATTATTTTCTATTTATACTTTTACAATTGCTTACAAAAAGGACTAATCATGGGTAAACCCATGGGACGACATCCCATAAAACCTAATACAAAAACCCTAATGAACCCCTTACTGGGTCCAAAAATCAAGTGACATCCCGTGATCTCAGCTCTGCTTGGGCTCTCCATCTTCGACCAACCTATCGAAGTCCAAAAAGGTGGTCAAACTTGACCAATGTTTCCTCAAAACTTGGTCAAGGGTGAACATATCTTAATAAAGGTGCTCTTTCTGGTGTTATTCTGGTATTGATATAGCTATCATCTTGTTGTTTCACTACAAGGAAAAGACCCTATAGCGGAGGTTTTTGCATAAGCCCCTATAAAAATAGCCAAAAAATCTGTTTGCAGTGGAGGTCACTAGTAGAGGTGCGTGGACGAATGTTTTAACATAAGTTTTTTTAATGAGTGCATTTATAAGTCTATACCGCACCAGTGCGCCACCAGAAATCAACTCATTAGTGCTAATAGACAATGGTGCACCATTGCAGAGTTATTTTAAAAAGTAGAAAACAACGATGCACATCATATAAAATAAGCTCGTGAGCACCAGTGTGCACTAAATGGGTGCACTGGTGTGAAAAAAATGGGTGCACCATCATTGCGTTTTTCCTTTTAAAAATGCATAATGGTGCGCCTTTGTCCCTTGGGCGCACCAGTGCGTTCCAAACTAGTGCACCATCACAGGGTTTTTTTTTAAATAATAATGTGATGTTTGCAGGAGTGTGCTTAATGTGAGTGCACTGGAGCATGGGTAAATAAAACAAAATTGGTGGTAAAAAACCATTTTTACCATTTCCAATGCAAAGAAGCTCTCAACACCGATGCCACCTTTTCCCAACTGAAGCACACTGTCATCGATGCTTCTGTTGTTTCCTTGTTTTTGTTCAGTGCTCGGTTCGTGCGATTCCAATTTTTCCATATGATGGGAGAATTTGGATTTTTTCACTACATCCCAACCATTCCTCCTCGAGGAGAAAATGTCTGAGTAAATTCTTTATTTCTTTGTACATTGAATTTTTACTGGATTAAATTGTGAAATTAAGTACAATTTTCATTGTTGTTCAATTTATTTATTTTTGGTGTGATGCATTCGAGTCGTTTAGCTCACACCGCGTGTGGTGCACCCTATAAATTTTACAGGGTGCACCAAAAATATATAGTTCATTTTCTCTGGTGCATCATAATATAGAATGCACCATTGCATACTTATAAATGACACATCAGTGCATTCATAATAAACGACGCACCATCGAAAATATATAGTTTCCATTTACTAATGCTGATGCAATTTATATGTTAATTATGCAGAGACGTCAACACATGGAGGAGAAACAATAGAGAGTTGGCCAGTAAAATATGGTTCGGGAGTGGGAGGCTAGAGAGAGGGAGAGGTATTTGTACACTCGATATATTACTACATCTACGTGAATCCTCTTGAGGAATGTAGGCTTCCTCAAGTACTACGAGGACGTTACATCCCTGAAGGGGAATTTCTCCTTTATTGAAAGCTTATCCGTCAATGGGATGCCCATCAATAGGCATTCAGAGTTAGTCCTAATCAATGGTACCATCCCATTGAGGACCTAGAGTTGACTAGTACAATATGGTTCAGGAGTGGGAGGCCATAGAGAGGGAGAGGGATTTGTACCCTCGACCTATTATTGTAGCTATGCGGCTCCTCTTGAGGAATGTAGGCCTCCTCAAGTACTACAAGGAGGATACATCCCTTAAAGGGAAGTTATCCTTTCTTGCACAACCGATCTGTCAATGGGATGCCCATCAACATGCATTCAAAGTTGGTCCTCATCAGTTGTACCATCCCACTAAGGAGGATATTTATTTTATCATTGGGCTATCTAGGAGAGGGGAGGTTTTTCCCCAGTTTCCTAATGTTCCATTGAGTGTTGCAACTGAGAGTCATCTTGCCTACTCTCAAAGGTATATTGTGTGCAATATACATTCTCTTGGTGATTTTCAGGTGGCTGGTGGAAAGTTACGGATCACCTCATTTGGTGAAAAGGACGTTAGGTGCCTCTCACTGTTATTGTCGACCATTGCACACTTTACTGGTGATGGTCGACGCATTATTTGCGCTCTTTTGGATTATGTTGATTCTTTGATACAAAGGCCATGAATTATTAGGTGTCTTCCATTTTCTTTCGATAGTTTTGTATAGCACTGGATATATATCATGCTATGATATATGGGAGGGAAAACTTCCCATTTGCTTCAAAGTTGTTTTGTTTGTTTTTTGAGAGATTTCTAGAGACTGGACCTAATTTTTTCCGTTGGCCTCCTAGGCCGATGACTAAGGTGCAAATGCACATGTGGGGCGATATGATGCCCAAGAGGGGCATGCCCGATTTTCCAGCTAGGATTTCCAGGGAGGCACTTCAACTATTAACTAGTGAGGTAGATCACGTTTCATGATAGTTTCATGCTCTTACACGGGGATGGATTGGAGAGGATGTCCCAACATCTTCTTCATACCAGATGAGCCTCTTAATCATCAAGGTAAGATTTAAATTAATCTTGTACTTTCATTTTTTATCTTACTTAATTCGAATAAATTTTATTCTAGCATGTTCTTTAATGTTTTTCATTAAATTGTTTAATGAAATTATCGACTAGTTATTAACTTGTGTTATATTTTTCATATGTTGGCACATTCATTGGGGACATGCCTCCTCCTGTGCTACCTGATGCATATGAGGATATGGATGAGCCTGTGGTGGGTCAGGGTCCTCAGTTGTATATACCACCCAACATGTGGTGTAGGCTTGATCTCAGATATATGATGGAGGTGTGTGACAGACAAATTGGATATTTGGTTGGTGCGGGAGTCCGCCTTGTCCATATGCAAGACATCAAGACTGACCTTGATCTCTTGCAGCTCTAGACGGAATTGATGCATGATATGAAGTATTTTATGCGTCATATTGTTGGAGTTGCTAGGTTACTTGTAGGGATGAGGGATGGCATGTCCTCTAGTATTGATGATGATGAGGGTGGTGATCATGGTTCTTTTGCTTTAGTACCTCATCCTCCTCCTTCTTTGGGTGGTGATGTTAATCAGGGTGGTGATGTTGATCAGGGTGGTGATGGCACTTCTGCTTCAATACCTCCTCCTCCTCCTTCAGGTGTTGATGTTGATCATGGTGGTGATGATGCTTCTGCTTCAGTACCTTCTCCTCCTCCTCTGCTGGTGATGTTGATCAGGGTGGTGATGACACTTCTTCTTCAATACCTCATCCTCTCCTCTAGGTGGTGATTTTGATCAAGGTGGTTATAATGGTGCTTTTGCTTCAGTACCTCCTCCTCCGGGTGGTGATGGTGCTTCTGATTTAGTACCTCCTCATCCTCCTCCGGGTGGTGATGGGGAGCTGGACTAGATATGTAGTTATAGAAATTATTTGTGTTGTTGACTAGATATGTACATTATAATAGTTATTTGACTTGTTCACACACACACACACACACACATATGTTCATGTTAATGTACTTAATTTATATGTTTACATTGATGTTGATGTTAGGTCATGCTATATAATTTTATCCATAAAGTAAAGTACTCTTAATTAAGTACTTTATTTTTGAATATATCTAAAATAAAGTACTCATGTCTAAAACAAGTGAAATTAGCAGTACAAATGAGAGATTTAAATAGGTTAGATTACAACAGTTATTAAGTTATTATGTTGTCATTATTATATTTGAACATGTTGAAAATAAAAATACCAATTTTATCATGTTTTTATAGTTAAGAGGTCTTGAAAAGTAAATAAATTATAAAAATGGGTAAATATATGTCTTATGTTATTAATTAAAGTTTGAGCAAGTTAAAAGTAAATTACATTAATCTTCAACCTTTGTATCACAATTTTACAAACTAGTTTACTTGTACGATGTGAGAATTGGTCCTCATTTAGAGAATATTGCTTTTGTTCATAAATTCACAATGAAGAATTAAAAATAGTTATGATAAAATCAATTAGCATTTATAAAATCTTTGTGATATTTCAACTTCCTCTTAATTGTAATTTGGTCATATTTTTTATATTCCCATAATTAATACAAGTCTCAAAATCTCTAATTCAACATTTTTTTATGACGCGGGCGAGATGGCGCATAAACACATACCCCGCAGGGTCTCTGCACGCACCTCCTGCTCTCAAGATTGATCAATTTCTCCCTTCTGTTGAGCCCCCAGTGGCTCCTTGGATTCTCTTGGGAATCAGTGTGAGAATCTGACCCAGTCCATAGGTCCTTTCTTTCCTCCACATGGCCTTCTGCACTTTACCATGGTTGTCCCCGACTCAGTTTCGGGGTTCGGGGTTTCGTGCTTCTTGCTGTCGAGAGTTTATGTACTCTCGATTCCCCGATCACCGATGAGCTCTTTGCCCGGCCTTAGCCCCTCTTGGATAGGCTCTCTAGTCCATATGACTAGTCCATATGACTAGTCCTTATAAGACTGCAGCCTTATCTTCTCCTGTCGAGGTTTTTGGGTTTCAAATTCCTGATGCATCCCAATTCATGTTAGGCCTCCAGGATAAGATCCTCGTCCACGTGACCTTGTCCTATATGACCGCAGCCATATACTTCTGTCGGGGTTTTGGAGTTTCCAATGTCCAAATACAATCGCCCTCTGGATCCGCGATACTCCTATTCCCGATGTGCTTTGACTTCAGCTAGCCCTCCTAGCTCAGCCCCTGGTCCACGTGACCATTACCCTGTGACCACAACCTTACCCCTCATCGGGGTTTTGGGGTTTCCAATGCCTAAATGTATATACCCACGGGATTCCCGACTCCTCGAATCCCGACTGGCTGACAGCTGGTCCCCACACAACAGAGCTCTCCCCCTCTTTCTAATCTGTTGAAAGCTGGCTCCCACTTATCGGGGTTTCACGGTTCGCGATTCCAAAATACCAAAACCACTTGTCATCAGGATCCCCGATATCCCGATGACCCAAACACCGATCAAAAACTTCCTGTCGAGCCTTTCCCCAATGGCGCCAATTGTTGCCACACATCCTCCTCAAGATGGACGGTTCTGATCTCTCCGGGATTTCGAGACTTTTGATGTCCCGATTCTTTCGACCTCAGGAACTTCGATTTCGCGATGGCAAATATACCGACGATTGCTCGATCTCCGCCACGTGTCTCTCCCCAACGGATGGTCCAGATCGCTTCAGTGTTTTGAGATCTGAAGTGTCTTGATTTTCTTGTCCTCGAGAATCCCAATTTCCCAATGACTGCTATCCCGATGGCTACACCTCTCGTCGGGACATTACTTCTGCCTATGAGAGTTTAACTCCCACACAACTCCTGATAGATCCGATGGCTGTTGGGTATTTGGACCAAGATCCGACGGTCCAGATCTCTTCTTCTGCGCACACTCCAGAGACTAAACACTGAGACTCTTCTCCCTATCCAATGACTGTCGATCCCCCCCTCTGTGCGCTTCTCCTGAGCTGCTCATGGACATAGAAATCAATGGTCCAGATCTCTTCTCCAGCCAATCTGACGGCTACTGTTTCTCCTCCTGAGCTTCAACACACTTTCTTCCAAGACTTGGAAGAATTTCCAGCACCCAAAGGCCTCAACCTTTGTTCTCCTTTTCCTCTGTGAACTCCTTAACTCTGAGCTTCACTAATGCGTGTCAAAACATTGTTCCTCCTGATCCCTTCTTCAAATCTTTGAAGATTTTACCTCTACCTCCTGTAGAATCTTCGCGCATACACTGCGTTGTCTCTCCTGAGCTCTTCCTATAGCTTCGACCTCTACAAAAATTCATCCTTGTTCCTTTCTCCCACAAATGGAGAATGTAATGCCCTCCTGGCAGTTTCTCTGCTCAAGAAACCTCTTGCTGAGTCCTTCTGGGTGTTCAACAACCCAATGAAGATCCTTCAGTGGACTCTTCTTTCAAATGGTAGAACTCAAAAGAGTTCTCTTCCCCTTCTGTGCTTGTCTGCACACTGACTCGATGCCTCCTGGCAGAGTTTCCCTTTCATAGAACGTTCAGCAGTTCTGTCTTCTTCTCCTGTGCACCTATGCACTCGCTCGATGCCCACTTGGTAGAGCTTCACAGAATCCTCAATGATTATGTTTCTTCTGAACTCGCAGCAGATTTCTTCTTCTGTGCACTCCTTGCACCTTCTCAATGCCCACCTGGAAGAGCTCCACAGAATCCTCAATGATTTTGTTTTCTTCTTCTAACTCTTAGCAGAGTTCTTCCAACTGCACCTTATGCCTGTGCTCAATGCCCACTTGGCAAAGCCTTACAGAACTCCTAAGAGATTCTATCTGCAACTGTGTCTTCTCCCACACAGCCTTGCCTCTTGAGGTGTTCAGCAACCTCAAAGGTCTTCCTCCTGAGTTGTTGATTTCAGTTCTTGTGCCTCAGCACGCCTTTGTCTGAACTCCGCAGTGTTCAGAAGTGCATCCTCTATGCACGGCTCTCAGAACCCACAGTGTTCTGCCACACCCTCCTAGTGTGAAGCCTCAAAGACCTTCACCTGAAATCAAAACAACTTGCAAATGTACAACCACAAGATACATTCACAACATATGAAGAACACTCACAAACATCCATACAACACAGAATATCATGCAGGAAAAACTGCTCTGTTATATTAAATTGGCAAATGCCTATAATTACAAGGTGTTCTCGAGCTCTCTCTAGCTCTACTCTTACAACCATTACCACTACCAAAATGAGATATGAAAATCTCTTTTACCTGAGGGGCTCATCGAGCGCTTCCCCCCAGGTATACCTACTCTATTCAATTACAATAAATGGTTGTCTAGTCCAGCATCTGGATCTATATCTCATTTGATCTAGCATTAAAGTTGATCTAGCTAACACCTGCACAAAGGCACGACTTCTATGGCTCACCAGCCTAAGCATTTAAATTTACATTCAAATCAAATTTAAATGAGGCTGCGCCTCCCTCTTAGCTTTGAATGCATGCGCGCTGACGCGGCTGGCTGGCTGGCTGGCCGACGTGGAGAGATGCTCCTGCATCAAACTCCTCAGCTACAAAATCATGAGCTCCTGTTCATGCACTTATCCTCTAAGCGGTTGGAATCCTCCTGGATCCCAAATCATCCTTTGGAGTTGTTCATCTTCTCCCTTTTGTTGTTGTTGATTCTGCTTCTGCGTTGTTGCTGCTTCTTTTCTTTCTAGCTTCTCCTCGCTGGCAGTTCTTGCTGACCCCAACATCAGCTTCCTGATCTCCTCGATCACTGTATCCAGCTGCTCCAGTGGCTGGTCCTGCTCATGCAGTCTCCTCAGCTGCAAAAATTTTCTGCAATTGGGTAGATCGCTATGATCTCCCATGCCATCTTCTTCATCTTCATCGGTGGCCTCAAGTTTCCACTCTACTGCAAACTTCAACTATGCAGTCTCCCTTTGACTAACTTGTTGTTCCGTCACCTTCCCTGATAGCTCAACTTCTATCAGTTCTCTTGCTGGCCCTGGATTGTTTAGCCAATCCTCCAGCATCTCTAGCTCCATCTCCCATGGAATGATAAATCTTCCTGCTCGCTCCTTGGCTTCCTTTGCTGCTAGCTTCAGTGCTATAGCTTCTTTCTTTTCAGCCCCATGGCCGAAACTATTGAGACATTCCTCAGAATGCTCATTCTCCTCTTCATCTGCTTCTTCTGCTGTCAGCTCCAATGCTACAGCTTCCTCATCTTCTTGGCTGAAAGTAATGAGCCATTCCTCAGAATGCTCATCTTCTTCTTCTGCTTGGGCAGCTTCCAAAGTCTGCTCCAATTCTTCTTGGACAGTCTCAGCTGACTGTTCTGCTGCTGCACCATCTGCAACACTGATTTCTGCCTCCTCCTGGGCACATGGTAGGAATACTCCAATTCCCCCAATCATCAGAATATCATCCTGATCTTCCTCCTCTTCTGTCAGCTGCACCTGTTGATCTAAATTCATCTCTGAATTTATGAGACCCTTAGACAATCTCATCTGCTCTGTCAGCTTCTCGGGCTGATCTAAACTCACCTGCTCATCCCTGCCCACCTGGCAATATGGGATGTCTCTGCTGCCTTCCTGGCAGACTATGAGATCAATCGATCCCATCTTCATCAGCACTCCTTGTTGAATCGAACTCACCTCCTAGTCCATGAGACTTTCATCTAGTCCCGCATTCTCATCTCTACCCACCTGACAATCTGAGATTCTTTCGCTGCCCTCCTGGCAGTCTTCGAGATCCTGCAGTGACCTCTTATCATTGCCTTCCTGGAAAATTGAAATGCCTTGGCTGTCCTCCTGACAGTCCATGAGATCCCGCAGTGATCTCAATTCATTGCCCTCCTGGAAATTTGGAAACCTTCTACTGCCCTCCTGACAGTGCTTGAGATCTTCAGCTGATCTCATTTCAATTTCAAAATCATTGAGACTTTCCCCAGTCTCTGGTTCGCATACCTGAACCATCTTCTTATCCTGCTGCAACTTCAATTAGAGCCTCGCTATTTCTCTCTTTATATATGCGAGCTCTTCATCTATATCTTCTTGGCTCCATAGCTCTTTCCTCCCAGCATACCTACGGCCTTTAGTAGCCATGTCTTCTGTTTGCCTTCCTGGCAAACCTACTGTTGTCACTCTACATCTTGAGTGTTTCCAACTTCATCCTACAGTCTCTTGACTGTCTTCTCGACTGCTGCCTACCTACAAACAATCCTTACAGAGTCCTCAACAACTCTGTCTTCCTTCACCTGAAATATACAGATGAATTTCTTGTTTTGATACCACTTGACGTGGATCAGAGTGCTCCTTACCTCTTCCTGCCTCTTCCTACCTAAAATATACAAGCAAGATTCAGGCTCTGATACCACTTGACGCAGGCGATATGGCACACAAACGCATACCCCACAGGGTCTCTGCACGCACCTCCCGCTCTCAGGATCAATCAATTTTTCCCTTCTGCTGAGCCTCCAGTGGTTCCTTGGATTCTCTTGGGAATCACTGTGAGAATTTGACCCAATCCATAGGTCCTTTCTTTCCTCCACATGGCCTTCTGCACTTTACCGTGGTTGTCCCCGACTCAGTTTCGGGGTTCGGGGTTTCATGCTTCCTGCTGTCGAGAGTTTTTGTACTCTCGATTCCCCAATCACTGATGAGCTCTCTGCCCAGCCTTATCCCCTCCTGGCTAGGCTCTCTAGTCCATGTGACTAGTCCTTATAAGACCACAACCTTATCTTCTCCTGTCGGGGTTTTTGGGTTTCAAATTCTCGATGCATCCCAATTCACATTAGGCCTCCAGGCTAAGATCCTCGTCCACGTGACCTTCTCCTATATGACCGTAGCCATATACTTCTGTCAGGGTTTCAGACTTTCCAATGTCTAAATACAATCGCCCTCTGGATCTGTGATCCTCCGATTCCCGATGCGCTTTAATTTCAGCTAGCCCTCCTGGCTCAGCCCCTGGTCCATGTGACCATTACCCCGTGACCACAACCTTACCCCTCGTCAGGGTTTTGGGGTTTCCAATGCCTCAATGCATATACCCACAGGATTCCTGACTCCTTGAATCTCGACTGGCTGATAGCTGGCCCCCACACAATGGAGCTCTCCCCCTCTTTCTAATCTACTGACAGCTGGCTCCCACTTATCGGGGTTTCACCGTTCGCGATTCCAAAATACCAAAACCACTTGTCACTAGGATCCCCGATATCCCGATGACCCAAACACCAATCAACAACTTCCTGTCGGGCCTTTCCCCAATGGCGCCAATTGCTGCCACGCGTCCTCCAGAAGATGGACGGTTCTGATCTCTCCAGGATTTCGAGACTTTTGATGTCCCAATTCTTTCAACCTCAGGAACTCCGATTTCCTGATGGCCAATATACCGACGATTGCTCAATCTTCGCCACATGTCTCTCCCCAACGGACGGTCTAGATCACTTCGGTGTTTCGAAACCTGAAGTGTCTCGATTTTCTTCCTCGAGAATCTCAATTTCCTGATGACTGTTATCCCGATGGCTACACCTCTCATCGGGACTTTACTTCTGCCTATGAGAGTTTAACTCCCACGCAACTCCTGACAGATCCGATGGTTGTCGGGTATTTGGACCAAGATCCGACGGTCCAGATCTCTTCTTCTGTGCACACTCTAGAGACTAAACACCGAGCCTCTTCTCCCGATCCAATGGCTGTCGATCTTCCCCTCTGTGCTCTTCTCCTGAGCTCCTCCTGGATGTAGAAATCAATGGTCCAAATCTCTTCTCCAGTCGATCCGACGGCTACTATTTCTCCTCCTGAGCTTCAGTGCACTTTCTTCCGAGACTTGGAAGAATTTCCAGCTCCCAAAGGCCTCAACCTTTGTTCTCCTTTTCCTCTGCAAACTCCTCGACTCTGAGCTTTGCCAATGCGTGTGAAAACGTTGTTCCTCCTGAGCCCTTCTTCAAATCTTTGAAGACTTTACCTCTACCTCCTATAGAGTCTTCGCGCATACACCATGCTATCTCTCCTGAGCTCTTCCTATAGCTTCGACCTCTACAGAAATTCGTCCTTGTTCCTTTCTCCCACAAATGGAGAATGTAATGCCCTCCTAGCAGTGTCTCAGCTCAAGCAACCTCTTGCTAAGTCCTTCTGGGTGTTCAGCAACCCAGTGAAGATCCTTCAGTGGACTCTTCCTTCAAATGGAAGAACTCAAAAGATTTCTCTTACCCTTCTGTGCCTATCTACACACTGAATCGATGCCTCCTGGCAGAGTTTCCCTTTCACAGAACGTTCAACAGTTCTATCTTCTTCTCCTGTGCACCTATGCACTCGCTCGATGACCACTTGGCAGAGCTTCACAGAATCCTCAATGATTCTGTTTCTTCTGAACTCGCAGCAGAGTTCTTCTTCTGTGCAATCCTTGCACCTTCTCAATTCCCACTTGGAAGAGCTCCACAAAATCCTCAATGATTATGTTTTCTTCTTCTAACTCTTAGCAGAGTTCTTCCAACTGCACCTTGTGCCTGTGCTCAATGCCCCCCTGGTAGAGCCTTACATAAATCCTAAGAGATTATGTCTGCAACTGTGTCTTCTCCCACACAGCCTTGCCTCCTGAGGTGTTTAGAAACTTTAAAGGTCTTCCTCCTGAGTTTTTGATTTCAGCTCGTGTGCCTCAGCACGCCTTTGTCTGAACCCCGCAGTGTTCAGAAGTGCATCCTCTGTGCATGACTCTCAGAACCCGCAACGTTCTGCCACACCCTCCTAGTGTGAAGCCTCAAAGACCTTCACCTGAAATCAAAACAACCTGCAAATGTACAACCACAACATACATTCACAACATATGAAGAACACTCACAGACATCCATACAACACAGAATATCATGCAGGAAAAATTGCTCTGTTATATTAAATTGGCAAATGCCTGTAATTACAAGGTGTTCTTGAGATCTCTCTGGCTCTACTCTTACAACCATTACCACTACCAAAATGAGATCTGAAAATCTCTTTTACCTGAGGGGATCATCGAGCGCTTCCCTCCAGGTCTACCTACTCTATTCAATTACAATAAATGGCTATCTAGTCCAGCATCTGGATCTAGATCTCAGCCAATCTAGCATTAAAGTTGGTCTACCTAATGCCTGCACAAAGGCATGGCTTCTATGGCTCACCCGCCTAAGCATTTAAATTTACATTCAAATCAAATTTAAATGAGGCTGCACCTCCCTCTTAGCTTTGAATGCATGTGTGCTGACGCGGTTGGCTGGCCAACATGGAGAGATGCTCCTGCATCATTTTATTATGCTATAAGGATGCATGAATGCCAAACTTAACCAAGAAACATGTACAAAAATATAAA
>SNQJ01S0050788.1:22329-44429 GCA_010110895.2 Picea sitchensis | reverse complement strand
GTCATTTTTTATATCCTATGTTCCATGTTGTTAATTTTTTTTTTTTTTGTAAATAAAAAGAGAGATCCTTGTATTATATCATCATGAGTGTACATCTGTATATCGTTTGGCAGCCACCTGTTCCGCCACATAAGGGAAACCAGAACAGGTGGCTCCAAACGATGGTATGACCATAGTGGTAGAATTTCAAATTACAAAAATTGGAGCAAAAGCTAAGAGTTTTAGCAGGAGATTCTTTCCCCATAACTAGCCTAGGGAAGACTTCTTCCAGAGCCACCATTTCTATGATGGTTACAAAACTGTAAAAAAGAGTAAAAATAAAATCACTATTCATTCTGAAAATGAGAATTGACATGAACCAGAGACAGGGGTGGGCCGCATCAAGCTTTTGGGGAACCTAGACATCCATGGACGGTGTAGGTCGAGACGAAATTCTGCTTGCAGGTGTGGCATTGAGCTTGAGAAGGGGCACCTGAGAGTGCTTCAAACAACAGATCTAAACGCTGATGGATGGTTCTTTGGCTATGCTCTTTCTCATCTTTCTGCTGCTGGATGTCAAAGAGAAGCTCCAAGTGCTCCACTGCGAGACGAAACGTGTGGTGTGAGCCATCATCAACACCATCATTTCCTTCTTTAACAATGATCTTGCCTGTGTCTTCAACACCGTCATTTCCTTTTTCAGCACTGTCATTGCCTTCTTCAGCACCAACCTCGCCTGTGTCTTCCCCATATTTTGTTAGTTGCCAACTTGGGGGTATCTCCTCCTCTACAATGCAGCCCCCTTCCCACCAGCATGGCTAAAATTATCGGGAGGTGGAGGGGTTGAGAGTCGCGGGGGACTCATGAAAATGAACTAGGCTCGAGCCAGGCTAGGGAGGTGGCTCAACTTCTTCCACCTTCATGCCCAAATGCTGAGGTGACAGAAGTGTTTTCTCCTTGGTTGTGTTGGGGAAAGCCGAAGCGAGCTGGGATGGCTGAGGAGAAAGCTCAGTTGAGGATGGGGTTTTGGATTTGGGAATGCATATAGGAAGCAAATCTTGATTCTAGGGTGAGGTGGGTAGGTTTTCCTCTTTTGGAATACGCAGGGTGGATTGAGATTTATTTGAGGGTCTGCGGGGTTGGTTGACATGATCTATCAAGGATCTCTAAGAAGCTGTGAGCCGATTATCTCGAGTGAAGGAATTTTTGTTCCTAATGGAACGCCTTGTCTTGGCTCTGTCTCGGGGCATGGTGGGAACTATGGAGTGAGGGCAATGATGGTCTGAGGAAATGCAGAGGTCGCCTTGGAGGTAAGTGAAGAGGCCAGAAGGGCCAAGAAGCACATAGCAGAGCTGGTAGTTAGCAAACATTGGGTGAGAATAGGCGCCTTGGTCAGTTTTAATGCCATTGAGTTCCATTGAAGTCCCTCCCATTGTCATTGAAGGTTGACGAGACTGGTTTAAGCCTCTAGTACCAGTGGCCTGGCTGGAGCGCTCCTCCATGGGCTTCTGCAGGTACACTGAATTAATATCCCCTATGGTGTATTCCATGGGGAATTAATATCGTTGGGGGTGGTGGCTTGGGGTATTAACTCTTCCCACCAGCTACTCCTACCACTTGTCCCCCCTCTCTTGCCATTTGTCACCCCATCCGGGTGTTAAAATTTGAAGGACATGGGGGTGGGATTTGATCCACTTATGTGTGCACGGGTCACGATACTATTTAATATAGTATCTCTGGGTGAAACCACACGTTCGACCACTACCTCAAGGTGCCCCTATGGCTCCAGGTAAATCCCTCACGAGAATTGAACCTTGCCCAATGGTGAAAAACTCCTCGCTTTCCACCATTGGATCCAACCCCTTTGGGAAAAATATGGGGGTTCATATCCCGGTTAAATGTTCCTACAATGCAATGCAACTTAACATGCCCAATCACTGAATCAACACTCCCATTCGAGTGAGAAATGCCTTCGAGAGACTCGAACATGGGTCACACCNGTACATGGTTGAGACAAGTAGTTGATGAGTTGGCACATACATGAGGTGTATAGTTGATGATGTTGGTACATATTGATGAGTCATAGTTGATGAGTAGTTGACACATGATCGGTACATACTTGGTACATGGTTGGATGCACTTGTTTATGGAATAGGTTGATTATAGGTTATTTGGTACAGGTTGGTGCATGGTTGATGCACTTGTTTATGGTACAGGTTGATTATAGGTTGAGGTATAGATTGATGCATGGTTCATATTTATTGGTACAGGTTTACAGTGGTATATCTCACAGTGACAGGTTGACAGTGGTTCCATCATTCTACTTCTACTTCAGGGTGGTGGGATGGGGCAAGGACAGGTGGTTGTAGCCACCTTCTAGTTGTAGCCAAAGAACATAGAGGGTTGTAGCCTCCTTTTGGTTGTAGCCAAAGAANTTGGAGCCTCCTTCCAGTTGCAGCTGGAAAACAAAGGAATTTGGTTCTTCCAATGAATGTAATTCTTCAATACATGTAAGAAAAAACATTATGTGGTTTTCTCCCAATTTGAGTTTCCACATAAAACACCGGTGTATTGTGTATGTGTATGTTTGTTTATTTGTTCATTGCTTATTTACTCTACAGTTATTGGATGATAAAGCTTCATTGATATAACACTTGGATTAAATGGTTAAAAATGATTAAATTTATCTATTACTGATTCACCCCCCTTCTCAGTAATCCAATAGAAGAAAGGTAACTTTTTAACTACATATTAATATTTTACATTTATAGTCTCCTTCAAGATTGACTAGTTAGTTATTTTAAATGAATCATTAAGTAACAAGGAAGAAAAGTAACTATTTTAAGTATATATTAATATTTTACATTTATGGTATTTTCTCATAAAGAAAGAAGGATGATTCTTCTACATACTTATTTAATTTTTAATTTTAAGTTTTGGAATAAATATAATATAATATAATATAATGTATTTTTAAGGTCATGACTAAGCTAGACACCAAATTGGTGTATGAGACCCCTTCTGCCCACTTATTTATTAATAAGTAAATAAATTCATTTTTTTTTCAAGAAATTTATGAAAATTTTGATAGAATTTATAATTTCATTTAATTGATTGACATTTTAAGCATTAAACTTTTACTTAAATATTTTGTTCCATTTTAAAACTACTCATATTATCTAAATTTGGAAAAAAATAATAAATTAATTTAGAACTTTACTTGACCAAGAAAAAATAAACTCACTTAAAAGATTGAGTTTGTTAACTTATTAAATCAGTACTTAATATTTTTTATTTTCAAATTAAATGTAGTAACTTACTTCACTATTTCAAAATTGACTAGTCAAAACTCTAACTACCCATTAATATTTTGTACTATATAAAACAATTCAGTCTAAAAATTGCCTTTTTCATTGACTCAAACAATAGGAAGGCAATCTGACTTGGTCCTTTTTGTGTGGCTCAAATAATAAGAAGGAAAACTAACATTTTTTTATGGCATGAAAAAAGATCGAAGACATATATGTTTTGGAGGGGTGAATTTGTTTCTACATTAAAAATAACAATTCATCAATACAAAATAGCAGTTTTGGCAAGATGTCATTTACAAATGTGGAGAATCATCTTTTTGAGAGAAGTATTATCTTCTCTACTCAAAATCATCTTCCACAAATATTTAATTATATATTTTAGTTTTATTCAAAATATGATTTTTTTAATCCTAATTATTATTAAATCTATTTTTTTCTAGGTTACACTGATGGAGGAAAACTCTCAAGTACTTCCCGACATTTTGAGGATTATACCTAGAGTAAACCCCAGAACTCGGATGATACCTAGAGTAAGGACATATAATAAGCATTCCTTGTGATCCCCAAACTAAACCCTAGTGATAGCTATTATTAACTATATTTACAATATAATAACTAAATAATAATTATTTACTTAAATAATTTATAATATATATTTATTTATAGTCATAATAATAAATAAAAATGTGCCTATTAAACCAATATGATGACAATGATGATGATGTCCATTGAGATCTCATTCATTTATAGAACCTTAAAAAGGTAAGGGATTACTTGGAATTCTTTAGAATTTCATATATGTGTACCAAATTCCTATTTATTATTATCATTCT
The DNA here is from genome assembly GCA_010110895.2 of Picea sitchensis. NCBI lineage: Eukaryota > Viridiplantae > Streptophyta > Pinopsida > Pinales > Pinaceae > Picea > Picea sitchensis. The sequence continues at coordinate 40,306 of SNQJ01S0050788.1, read as the reverse complement.
GGTCTCTATCCCCTATCACTAATAATACTTTTTTGGTTTCTAATTATTTCCTATTTTCCTTCCTTCCTGGCTTCTTTTACCTTTTGAACTTCCTTCCTTAATTTAACTTGGTCTTTTAGAATGAGGTCTTCATTTATAAATATTGGTGACCCTTTTAAGCTTGGAGATTTTCCATATTTATGGTCATCAGAGCTTACTTTGACATCGATCAACCTATATGTATGCTTTCAATATGTGATTTATTTTTTAGTTCTTCTTTTACTATTGCTAGTATCTGTCTTCATCTTGTTGTTCTTTTATACCAAAAATTACGAGGTTTATGGCTCTTTTGTTGTGCTCATGATCCAACTGGATTATCTTATTCATTTCATCTTTCATGTGTTTGATATCCAATTTATTTTCCAAAATAATTAGGCCCAAATTGTTAGTTTTTCTTTTATCTCTTTAATCCTATATGTCATGTTGAGATTTGATTCTACCTCTCCTTGTTAGGTTGATTGTTTTTATTTTTCCATTTCTTTTGTATTCTATCCTCCATTTTATGCAATTGAGTCTTGAACCCTAATATTATATTCTCTATATGTTTTGAATATTGTCTTCTAGCAATGTAAATTTGGTATCAAACATTTCCTCAAACTTGTTTGGATTTTTCCTTCTACCTCTACTCTCCTTTTCTCTAATGATTCTATATGTTCATAAAGACTTTCTAGGGTGAATTTGGTAGGCCTCCCCTTAATAGGTTGAGGTTTTGGAAAATGTGGCGAAGTGACCATATTGAAAAGAAAATAAAAAAATACCCACAATAGGAAACCACTATTCAAATTATAAACATTTTAAACCTCCTCTGCAATCGTTGTAGAGTAGAAACCCTTCACCATTCAAATTCACCACAGGTACACCAACCCTTCATGATTCAAATAAACTCTTCAAGTTCATCACAAAGTATAAATCTCCTTTCAAATTTACTATAGGTATAAACCTTCGTTCAAATTTACTACATAATAGAAACCCTTCACCCTTCAAATTTCCCTATAGTAAAAACCCTTCACCATTCAAATTCACCACATACATACATTATTTTTCATTTACAAAAAAAAATAAAAAATTATATACTAAAAATTAATTATAACTAACAATCACATTGCATTTTCAACATAATCACCACTCCCACTTATGCAAGAGCATTCTTAAATTTGCATTGCATCTTCAATACAATGATCACCCCCACCTATGTACTAGCATACTAAAATTTTAATTGTATCTTCAATACGATGATTCAATGACCACCCCCACCTATATATGAGCATACTTAAATTTACATATTATTTATGGGTTTTTAAAACATCGTTTAAAATTTTAGAAGCAAAGTTAAACAAAATTTTAATAATATTATATGTTTATTAATATTTTATAAATTGTTGATGGAAGTTTGTTTTTTAATTGAAATATTATTAGTTTAGGGAGTTAGTACAACCAATTGTTATTAGTATTATTGGATATTTGGTTAATTTTGTGTTAATAGGTGTTTAATTTGAATCCACTAAACATCACGTACTAATATAAGTCTATGACTTTCCTAAAGATACCATCAACAAATATGAGGAAGCATCCCTTATCTTTCCACAAAGATTTTCCTTTAAAAAAATTGAAATATTGGATCTCTTTCTACAATAGTTGGGACGATTATCGAGTCCAACTGACACCAAAAAAATAACCCCAAGCTTATCAAATGGATCATGAGTAAGTTGCTTATGACGAGAGATCTTTGGAATGCACTTATAACTAGCATTAATTGACCTACATTGGGAGGCACATTGAAAAGTAGGGATATATCTATCCTCCAAGATTTTTACATTCCTAGCAAGCTAATTATCTCATCCTACTAAAGGGAGGGGTTTAAATTCCTTAATCTCTAGCTTCTTCTGCCATTGATTAAAGAAATCTACAACCAACTCACCTTACCAACCTCCCCTTATCCTTGTCAGAATATGTTTTTCCTCCCAAACCTGTATAGAATATGCACATGAGATCGTTAGGTGACATATTGTTCCCTCCTTCTCCTTGGATAAAGCATGCCTTTTAGGACCGATCTATTTATATTATGCATAACTTCTCATGTGAGGGACTTAATCTTTAAGGCAAACCACATTAAAATTCTTACCTTTAATGGAGACCCGATCTTCCTTAGTGGTTCCCACCACCATTGGATTTCTTTAGGCCCGACACTCTAAAAATTAACTATGTATCCTAACCTTTGAGTGTAATAACCCAGGGCTAGATTCTTGAACCAAACTAGTTCACCCTCCATGTCGTTGATTCTAACATGAATTACCTTTATTTTTGTTCTCCAATCCTATTCGATTTGTGTTTTTCCACTCTTGATGCCAGATAGAGGAGAGTTTTAGATAAGCTACTTGTTAGATACCTAATCCTTTGGATTATGGTAAAATTGTAAAATAGTTGTAAATATTAATTTAGAGAAATATGAAAATTCATAGGTGAATGATCCGAAATTGATCTTTAAAGACTTGGTTAAGTTTTAAGCATGTGTTCAATTACCAATTAGGAATTTAGGAAAGAAGAAGAACTTAATGAGAGATTATAGCAGCCATCATAAAGAAATGCAGATCAAAATATAAGCACAAGGAAAAATAAACCATAACAACAAAGTTGTTAACCGAGTTCAGCAAGATTGCCTACATCTCTGGGCCTTTATCTCAGTGGGTGAGGCTTTCTTATTTCTATTCAATGCTTCAAAAGTAAATCAAAAATGTGTTAAAAGGATTAAAAACTAGTCTGGCTGTTTTCTTCTCGACCTCAAGAATCCAACATAACTGACGCCACTAAAAAAGGTTGAGCATAGCTCTCGGAATTGGCCTCCAAAGTTCGCTTCATCAATGGCTTTCTGGATGCAACCCCTTTCTCTCGAGCTCTTGGTCACATGGACCACACCATATCGCCAAGGGATAGGCGTTGGCCCTAGTCCTCCATTCAATCCCCAAACTCTGGGTCATATGGTGCCATGTGACCTGTCCCCAACTCTCCACATACCCTCCTTTTATGCTTTAGCTCCTAGTTCTTAGCCCCTGGTCGTGGGTTGAGTGCCATGTGTTATGCACTGGCCTCCTGCTGATCGGGGCTAGCCCTAAACCACCAACAGATTGAATTTTAAATTTAAATTCAGTCATATGTATAAATAAGAACCAAACACACCCATGTGGCCAACGCATGGTGCTTAGTCTGTTGTTCGTGCCCAGAGGTCCGAGGTTCGAATCCCTCGTAGGTGGAACAATATTTTACCCAACCAATATTGGAAAAATATGGGGTGCCACATGGTACCCTATGATTGGGCCACGTGTCACCCTGTGATTGGCTCATATGATACAGTCAACAACCCAGTCAACATGCACGGTCAGGTGCCATGTCACTATCGTACAACCACGTGTCGTGCCATGCCAACATTTGTAATGCCAATTCACCTGCCCAATCAACTACCACATCATCATCCGTACTTCCTAGTCACCCTACCACGTGAAAATACATACAACCACCTATTGTTCATATTTCCACGTGTTAGCATGTCATTGGGTCACATCATGTACAAAATGCCATATGTCACGTCTGTACAGTGCCACGTGTCATTTTTCGTACTAGTCCAACTCATCCTGAAAATGCAAAAAGTGAGGGACATGTGTCACCTCCTCGTGCTGCCACATGTCCTATCGATGTCACCTTTTTTACTGTTTACGTCAGTAGTATGGCACGTTGACTTTGACCAGTTGAATTTTTCCCTGTTTGGGAAATCGATCAGAACACGATAACTTTCACATACGGTGTCCATTTGCAGAAACAATTATATGTTCGAAATCAGTACGACGATCTTGACGCAATGGCACTAGTTTCATATGATTCCGATAAATTTGATTTTTAGGCCTTCCTGGATCCATTTTGGATCATGCCTCCCCACTAAGACCTTTTGGTCCTCCAAAAGGGTATTAACCAGTCATCAAGTGCAGGATAGGCCACCCCACTCGTCCTTTGTCTTTAAACTCTGTCCTGTGCACCTCTCTCATCACAATCAATTGCAAAACAACCATGAAAACTGACAACATAGTGTTAGCCACTTGTACTCTTTCACATCTTACTGAAGCCACTACCATCCATGTTGAAAACATTAGCAGCGATAATACAAAAAATATGACTGCAAATGAGATAATATGTTTGATGTGCTTGCATGACATTAGTTTGTATTGAAGCAAAGTATGATTGAACTTCCATTCTACAACTATCTCATGTTCATGCTAAAGATCAATTTCTTTACTTGGCACAAATATAGGTGTGTTCCTTGCATCAGTTTCCTTCCTTAATTTTTTCCATTGTTTGTAGAGATTGATTTTCTTTTATGTGATGAGCATGTACAACATATTCATTTCCTTCTTTAGTTAAGTGATATTGATTATGTTCCCTGTAGAATATTTCTTTGCGATCATACAAATAAGGGCTACCTAAGACCATTCCACATTCATTGAGTGGCACCACATCACACATTACCTCATCCACAAATTTTGATGAAATTTAAAACTTTAAAGTGCATTTCTTTGTTATGTGCAATTTATGATTGTTGTTTATCCATTTAAGTGAGTAAGGTTTATGATGTAGCTTAGTTGTCAATCCCAATTGTTTAACCACTTCCTTATAAATCAAGTTAGATTGAGATCCACTATCTATCAATGTATCGATCTTAGTATGTTTCATTATCACCCTTATGTGAAACAATTTATTTCTAGAATCATATCCATCACTAATTTTACTTGTCAAACCAACTGCTATGATTTTAGTCTTATCACTTGAATCATATCCCAAGTCTGTTTGTCGTGTTGTTGTTGCAACTGTTTGCCTCCCTTTCCTTTCTTTGAACCACTTTGGTCTCTTCTCTGGGTGGAATTTCCAGCTATGGTCATCATCGTGCCCTTCTTTCTTGCAATGCTTGCAAGAGAGCTTCCCTTCCTTCACTGTCGCTGAATTTTATTTCTTTGCATTCCCCTTCCGTTTGTCCTCTTTCCTTGAAGAAGATTCCCCTAATACACCAAATCTTGTTTTCCCTGCTTCAATGTATGTTGCTTGAACATAAACCTCATCAAGATTAGTAGGTCCAAACATAAATATAGTGTTACGAATATGTGCAAGTAAACCTCCTATATATTCATAAGAGTTTCTTGGGTATGTAATGGAATATTTAACATTAATGTCATCTTACGAAATTCATCTGTGTATTCTTGCACCATTTGTCCTTTTCTTAGTTTAAGACTTTTCCATTCAATTAAATCCTTCTCTTTATAACCTAAAGGATAAAATTGCTTTCTAAGTGAAAAAAAAAATCTTTCCATGATGGAAATACATTACCAACTTGTTGTGTACCATTTTTCAACTTACTCTGCCACCAGATGAGTGTTGTTCCTACAAGACGAAGTGATGCCAATTTGATTTGAGTTGTCTTATCTTTTATTTGTTGCACATTGCAATAAAATTCCTTCTTTCTGACCCAATTATCAAGCCTCTCAACATTGAATTCACCATCATACATGGGAAATTTAAATTTCACATCAAGCTTATGTAAAGGCATTTCATATTTATGTTTATGGGAATGTTTTCTTGTGGTAGAAGTTTCACTTGTACTTGAAGAAGAAGAAGATGATGGAGATGAAGGAGGTGAAGGAGGAGGTTTAGGAGGATCCTCTCCTTCTTCACTTTTGTCTTTTTTTGATGATTCCCCTTGGAAAGGCCTCTTCTGTTCCAAGTAATCCTCATATAATACCTTTACCATATCAGACATGGGAAATAAAGTATTTTGCAAATCTATATCATTCTAAGACATGCCTTCTTCCTATGCAGTCTCCTCACTTTGATAAGTCCTCTTTCTTGATCCAATCTCAGGATCCCCTTCTACAAGATCGCCTTCACCATGACTCAAATTTTCCCTGGTAATCATGCAAACTCAAACAATCAACTGTCAACATGCTCTGATACCATTTGATCCAAAATTGATCTTTAAAGACTTGGTTAAGTTTTAAGCATGTGTTCAATTACTAATTAGGAATTAAGGAAATAAGAAGAACTTAATGAGATATTATAGCAACCATCATAAATAAATGAATATCATAATATAAGCACAAATAACAACAAAGTTGTTAACGAAGTTCGACAAGATTGCCTACGTCTCCAGGCCTTTGTCTCAGTGGGTGAGGCTTTCTTATTTCTATTCAATGCTTCAAAAGTACATCAGAAAAGTATCAAAAGGATTACAAACTAGTTTTTCTATGTTCTTATCGACCTCAATAATCCAACACAACTGACGGCACTGAAAAAGGTTGAGCGTAGCTCCCAGAATTGGCCTCCAAAGTTCGCTTCCTCAATGGCTTCCCTGCATAAAAATGGCTTCAAGCTTCACAAAATAATAATAATTATGCCAATATGAACCTTTTGGTCTATCAAATCCTTTGATTTATATAGTATTTCAGTTGGTGATCCTATCCCAACTTCCTCCCAAGATCCTGCCTCAAATCAGGCTCCAGATCCCCCAAAAATGGGCAAAATCTCCCAAAATTAGCATTAAAACCCCATAAACTCATAATATATAGCTTAAAACCTATATTTTGGAAAATATCTGGGTGAGACCCCTTTCTCCTAGGCTTCTAGTCATATGCAGCATGCCATATGGCCAAGGGCTAGGTGTTATCCCTAGTCCTCCGTTCAAGCCCCAAACTTCGGGTCATATGGTGCCATGTGACCTGGCCCCAACTCTCCATGTGCCCTCCTGTTATGTTTTTTCTCCTATTTCTTAGCCCCTAGTCATGGTCTGAGTTCCATGTGCTATGCGCTGGCCTCCCACCAACCGAGGCTATCCCTAAACCACCAACACATTGCATTTTAAATTTAAATTCGAACATATGTATAAATAAGAACCAAACACGCCCATGTGACCAACACATGGTGCTTAGTCCGTTGACCATGCCCGAAGGTCGGGGGTTTGAGTCCCCTGGAGGTGGACCAATTTTTTACCCAACCAATATTGTCTAAATTTGGGATGCCACGTGGTGCCCTTTGATTGGGCCACTTGTCACCCTGTGATTGGCCCGTATGGTATAGTCATCACCAAGTCATTAACCCAGTCAACATGCATGGTCAATTTCCATGTCACTTGTCGCGTCATTGATGTACAACCATGTGTCATTCCACATCAGTGTCCATACTGCCAAGTCACTTTCCGAGTCAGCTGCCACATCATCATCTGTACTGCCCAGTCACCCTACCACGTCAGCATCTGTATATCCACCTGTCGTTTGTACTGCCACGTGTCATCCTATCATTGGGCCATGTCACATATAGACTACCACGTCTCACATCCGTACAGTGCTACGTGTCATTTCTGTATTGGTCCAACTCATTTTGAAAATGACAAAACCGAGTGACACATGTCACATCCTCATGCTTCCACATATCCTGCTGACGTCATCATGACATCATGTTGACGTCACATGTCATACTGTTGACGTTAGCAGTACAGCCTATTGAATTTGACAAGTTGCCATTTTTCATGTTTGGGAAATCGATCTGAATGCGATAACTTTCGCATAAAGTGTCTATTTGCAAAAAAAATTATATGGCTGAAATCAAGGCGACGAACCCGACGCAATGGCATTGGTTTCGTCCGATTACGATAAATTTTATTTTTAGGCCTTCCTAGATCCATTTTGGATCAGTGAATGTCAAGAGTCATCAGACATCTTAGAATATGAAATCAAGAGTCACCTCAATGTATTTATGTCTGACTCACATTAATAAAAATTAATGCATGGAGTTATTCAATCCCCATCCTGTCAGTGGCATCAAAGCATAGTTTTTCTTGTTAACTCCATGATCTCTCCTATGATGCTTCCCTTCTCCCCCATTGCTTCCTTCCACAATTTCCTCCATAGTTCCTTCTAGTGTTGTTTATATTGTCATTGAGAAAGACATGACCAAGCGACCATTAATGAGAGTTATGGTGAACCTTCTTCATGCCATTGGTAGGAGTTTCAACACCATTCCCAAGTTTTGTTCTATGCCATTAATTTGTATTGGCGACCAAATCTTCATTATTGACAATGGAATGAAGATATGTGGTTCCAAATAAGAGAGACACTAAGATTTTTATCGACAGGTTCCATGAACTCTATACAGAAATTTAGAAGTCATATTATAGCTCATTTTAAAGGATTCTCTATTGGATCAAATGGTTTTTTTTTTTTTTATGAAGTTTCATTTTGTTTCCCGGTTTATGAGATATCATTGATTGAAGTATCAAAGGTCTGTAAAATAGTACGGCCACACGTACCTTGATTTTTAGGAATATTTTTCTCACTTCATGGGCTACAACAGAGCAATTATCTTATATCAATGGAAATATATCTTTGTTAGGATCCGATCCTAACCCCTCTTCATGGGTCATTAGTTAGTAGGATATGTTTTCTATGTAATAAATACCGACATTAGTTAATAATTCCTAATAAATAAAGAAGAATAAGTCAATGTAAGAAGACCTAATAGAAGCTTCCGCTTCTAGAAAGATCTTCCTCTAGAAGTTTCCGTAGAAGGTAGAATTAGTATAAATAAGAGTAGGGGGAATTGAATATTTTTGTCTTGGAGATTATTGTAATAGAGATCTTCTCTGCTGGAGGTTTCCCCCTCGAAGAGGCAAGTGAAAATTTCTATCTTGTTGGCATAGGGGTAGACCCAGGGTTCAACGCTTCAACAACGCACCAAAAACACCCTAACTACCGGCCCTTTCGGCAACACCTGTGAAGAAAGCGAAGTCTCACCTGAGGTAGAAGCAGGGAGGGTTACAAGACTCAGGTGTCTGTAACCAAGCTGGGACACAGATTTGTGATTACCACAATTCGCAGAATACTTAAGAACAACATGCCTTCTTTTTCTTTTCTGTAACTCTTCCTCCGCTTTCTTTCGGATATGATCCTTCTCAATCCAAGTCTTTCCTAACAAAAGAGGGAAAGGGGTGTTGTTCTCAACAAACTTAGTGACTTAAAATTCCTCTTCGATCTGTGTTCCATGGATGATAACAGGTACATTAGTAATTCTTCCACATAAGGTTATCATCTTTCCTTTGAATAAACCTATTCTTCCTAATGAAGATACTATAGTAGGCTTTCCCAAAATTTCCCAAGTGTCTTCTATCATAATATTCACTTGTGCTTCCTCATCCAAGACACAATCTATGTCGAAGTCTCCTATTCTTGTATCTATGCATTGTTTTTCTTTCATGATCTCTGGTAAACTGATATCTTTGTGATCATTCATTGCTTCTTTTAACTGTACTAATGTAGTCTAAACTTCCTCATTTCCTTTCTCTTTCTGATTTTCTAACATGCCCTTATTCTCTTGACTCATGTTCATTTATTCAACTTTAGCAATCATCCTTGGGCAATCCTTAACTTCATGACCAAAATTTTTACAACAAAGACAAATAGGACATGTACCAGGGCATTCCTTAGCAAGATGTCCCGGTCTTCTACAATTATAACATAGTGTCAATCCTCTCTTCCTCTTGTATGTTCCCCAACTTCTCCTGTACTACGCACTAGGATCACAGTGTTCGACCTGCAATCTACAAAAAATATTTCTAGGTTTCTGCATCCAGTTATCAGTCCAAAAATTCTTTCTATGCATAGGAATAACATATCTTTCTTCATTTCTATTAGCTTTACTTAGATCAACTCTTTCTTCCAATTGCGCCCTAGCTTTCAGACTAGGAAAAACCCTATTAAACATACTTAAATTCATGCTTTCAAACAAAATATTTCCACTTATATTATTCTTATCAAAGCACAAATCCTTACCTCTTTAAGATCTTAAGTATTTTCTTCAGATCTGATTTCTTTCTTAGCACAAAGCTTCAAAAGTCAAGTAGGGTACTGCGCACTTCAACAACAGATCTTCGCACAAATATTCTCTTTTCTTTACTTCATTCCCAACGATCGCAGTTTCAGGTTCTGACAACGAAACCATTTGTTGGCACAGGGGTATACCCAGGGTTGAACACTTCAACAATGCACCAACAAAACCCTAAATACCGGCCCTTTCTACAACACCTGCGAAGTAGGTGAAGTCTCACCCAAGGTAGAAGCAGGGGGGGTTAAAGGACTCAAGTGTCTGTAACCAAGATGGGACACAGATCCGTGATTACCACACTTCATAGAATACACATGAACAACATGCATTAGTTTATTAAATTTATTCACATCGTAGAAAAAACCCTAAGAATAGATCGGCGCAGTAACACTGATAAAATACACATCAAACTTAGCATCATAAGTTAGATCTATCCCATTCAACATAAATAAATCACTAAGTATTCATAGATCTATCTATCATACATAACAATCAATGCAATAAGAATATCTACATCATAAATATCATAGCACAAAGCAAACCATCAACACATGATATACGCGGTTCACCCCGGTGTAGAGCTATGTCCACCAATGAATTATTCTTCTTTATTAGTCTTCAATCTCTTACGTTCATCTTCTCTTGTGCACTAAGCCACAAAGACAAGATTCGCACGGAATAGGTGATCTGCGCACTAAGCACCAGATCTACCTTCCCAAAATCAGGTCAAGGCACAAAACCAACTCCCCTATTACGCACAGGTCCTTACATACATAGTCTATTGCACAAAGAAACTCAGAACTACTTGCCTCCTGCACTTAGCCAGTTTCATCCTCTCTCACTACATTACATTATTTTCTATTTATACTTTTACAATTGCTTACAAAAAGGACTAATCATGGGTAAACCCATGGGATGACATCCCATAAAACCTAATATAAAAACCCTAATAAACCCCTTACTGGGTCCACAAATCAAGTGAGATCCCACGATCTCAGCTCTGCTTGGGCGCTCCATCTTCGACCAGCCTGTCGAAGTCCAAAAAGGTGGTCAAACCTGACTAATGTTTCCTCAAAACTTGATCTAGGGACAACATATCTTAATAAAGCTGCTCTTTCTGGTGTTATTCTGGTATTGATATAGCTATCATCTTGTTGTTTCACTACACGGAAAAGACCCTGTAGCAGAGGTTTTTGTGGAAGCCCCTATAAAAATAGCCAAAAAATATGTTTGTAGTGGAAGTCACTAGTAGAGGTGCGTGGACGGATGTTTTAACATAAGTTTTTTTAATGAGTGCATTTATAAGTCTATACCGCACCAGTGCGCCACCAGAAATCAACTCATCGGTGCTAATAGACAATGGTGCACCATTGCAGAGTTATTTTAAAAAATAGAAAACAACGGTACACATAATATAAAATAAGCTCACGAGCACCGGTGTGCACTAAATGGGTGCACCGGTGCGTTCCAAACTGGTGCACCGTCACAGTTTTTTTTTTTAAATAACAATGTGACGTTTGCAACAGTGTGCTTAATGTGAGTGCACTGGAGCATGGGTAAATAAAACAAAATTGGTGGTAAAAAACCATTTTTACCATTTCCAGTGCAAAGAAGCTCTCAACACCGATGCCACCTTTTCCCAACTGAAGCACACTGTCGTCGATGCTTCCGTTGTTTCCTTGTTTTTGTTCAGTACTCGGTTCGTGCAATTCCAATTTTTCCATACGATGGGAGAATTTGGATTTTTTCACTACATCCCAACCATTCCTCCTCGAGGAGAAAATGTCTGAGTAGATTCTTTATTTCTTTGTACATTGAATTTTTACCGGATTAAATTGTGAAATTGAGTACAATTTTCATTGTTGTTCATTTTTTTTTTTTTTGTGCGATGCGTTCGAGCTATTTAGCTCGCACCGCATGTGGTGCACCCTGTAAATTTTATAGGGTGCACCAAAAATATATAGTTCATTTTCTCTGGTGCATCGTAATACAGAATGCACCGGTGCATACTTATAAACGACGCATCTGCGTTCATAATAAATGACGCACCATTGAAAATATATAGTTTCCATTTACTGACGCTGATGTAATTTATATGTTAATTATGCAGAGACATCAACACATGGAGGAGAAACAACAGAGAGTTGACCAGTAAAATATGGTTCAGGAGTGGGAGGCTAGAGAGAGGGAGAGGGATTTGTACACTCGATATATTACTACATCTACGTGAATCCTCTTGAGGAATGTAGGCTTCCTCAAGTACTACGAGGATGCTACATCCCTGAAGGGGAATTTCTCCTTTATTGAAAGCTTATCCGTCAATGGGATGCCCATCAATAGGCATTCAGAGTTAGTCCTCATCAATGGTACCATCCCACTAAGGACCTAGAGTTTACCAGTACAATATGGTTCAGGAGTGGGAGGCCATAGAGAGGGAGAGGGATTTGTACCCTCGACCTATTACTGTAGCTACGCAGTTCCTCTTGAGGAATGTAGGCCTCCTCAAGTACTACAAGGAGGATACATCCCTTAATGGGAATTTATCCTTTCTTGCGCAACCGATCTATCGATGGGATGCCCATCAACATGCATTCAAAGTTGGTCCTCATCAGTTGTACCATCCCACTAAGGAGGATATTTATTTTATCAATGGGATATCTAGGAGAGGGGAGGTTTTTCCCCAGTTTCCTAATGTTCCATTGAGTGTTGCAACTGAGAATCATCTTGCCTATTCTCAAAGGTATATTGTGTGCAATATACATTCTCTTGGTGATTTTCAGGTGGCTAGTGGACAGTTACGGATCGCCTCGTTTCGTGCAAAGGATGTTAGGTGCCTCTCAATGTTATTGTCGACCATTGCACACTTTACTGGTGATGGTCGACGCATTATTTTCGCTCTTTTGGATTATGTTGATTCTTTGAAACAAAGGCCATGAATTATTAGGTGTCTTCCATTTTCTTTCGATAGTTTTGTATAGCACTAGATATATGTCATTCTATGATATATGGGAGGGAAAACTTCCCATTTGCTTCAAAGTTGTTTTGTTTGGTTTTTGAGATATTTCTAGAGACGAGACCTACTTTTTTCCGTTGGCCTCCTAGGTCGATGACTAAGGTGCAAATTCACATTTGGGGCGATATGATGCCCAAGAGGGGCATGCCCGATTTTCCAGCTAGGATTTCCAGGGAGGCACTTCAACTATTAACCAGTGAGGTAGATCACGTTTCATGATAGTTTCATGCTCTTACGTGGGGATGGATTGGAGAGGATGTCCCAACATCCTCTTCATACCCGATGAGCCTCCTGATCATCGAGGTAAGATTTAAATTAATCTTGTACTTTCATTTTTTATCTTACTTAATTCGAATAAATTTTATTCTATCATGTTCTTTAATGTTTTTCATTAAATTGTTTAATGAAATTATCGACTAATTATTAACTTGTGTTATATTTTTCATATGTTGGCACATTCATTGGGGACATGCCTCCTCCTGCACCACCTGATGCATATGAGGATATGACTGAGGCTGTGGTGCATCAGGGTCCTTAGCCGTATATACCACCCGACATGTGGCGTAGGCTTGATCTCAAATATATGATGGAGGTGTGTGACAGACAAATTGGATTTTTGGTTGGTGCGGGAGTCTGCCTTGTCCATATGCAGAACATCAGGACTGACCTTAATCTCTTGTAGCTCTAGACGGACTTTATGCACGATATGAAGTATCTTATGTGTCATATTGTTGGAGTTGCCAGGTTACTTGTAGGGATGAGGGATGGTGCGTCCTCTAGTATTGATGATGATGAGGGTGGTGATCATGGTGCTTTTTCTTTAGTGCCTCATCCTCCTCCTTCTTTGGGTGGTGATTTTAATCAGGGTGGTGATGGTGCTTCTGCTTCAATACCTCCTCCTCCTCCTTCGAGTGGTGATGTTGATCATGGTGGTGATGGCGCTTCTGCTTCAATACCTTCTCCTCCTCCTCTGGTTGGTGATGTTGATTAGGGTGGTGATGACACTTCTTCTTAAATACCTCATCCTCCTCCTCTAGGTGGTGATGTTGATCAAGGTGGTTATAATGGTGCTTTTGCTTCAGTACCTCCTCCTCCTCTGGGTGGTGATGGTGCTTCTGATTTAGTACCTCCTCCTCCTCCTCCGTGTGGTGATGGGGAGCTGGAATAGATATGTAGTTATAGAGATTATTTGTGTTGTTGACTAGATATGTACATTATAATAGTTATTTGACTTGTTCACACACACACACACACACACACATGTTCATGTTAATGTACTTAATTTATATGTTTACATTGATGTTGATGTTAGGTCATGTTATATAATTTTATCCATAAAGTAAAGTACTCTTAATTAAGTACTTTATTTTTGAATATATCTAAAATAAAGTACTCGTGTCTAAAACAAGTGAAATTAGTAGTACAAATGAGAGATTTAAATAGGTTAGATTACAACAATTATTAAGTTATTATGTTGTCATTATTATATTTGAACATGTTGAAAATGAAAATACCAATTTTATCATGTTTTTATAGTTAAGAGGTCTTGAAAAGTAAATAAATTATAAAAATGGGTAAATATATGTCTTATGTTATTAATTAAAGTTTGAGCAAGTTAAAAGTAAATTACATTAATCTTCAACCTTACTTTGTATCACAATTTTACAAACTAGTTTACTTGTACGATGTGAGAATTGGTCCTCATTTAGAGAATATTTCTTTTGTTCATAAATTCACAATGAAGAATTAAAATAGTTATGATAAAATCAATTAGCATTTATAAAATCTTTGTGATATTTTAACTTCCTCTTAATTGTAATTTGGTCATATTTTTTATATTCCCATAATTAATACAAGTCTCAAAATCTCTAATTCAACATTTTTTTATTATACTATAAGGATGCATGAATGCCAAACTTAACCAAGAAACATGTACAAAAATATAAAAATATTTAGAATATTAAATATTTTAATTTGTATGAATTATTCTCTTTAAATAATTTTCTTAAGTGGGTTAATTACATGTATTTAAGTTCTATGTCATTTTTTATATCCTATGTTACATGTTGTTAATTGTTTTTTTTTTGTAAATAAAAAGAGAGATCCTTGTATTATATCATCATGAGTGTACATCTGTATATCGTTTAGTAGCCCCCTGTTCCGCCACATAAGGGAAACCAGAACAAGTGGCTCCAAACGATGGTATGACCATAGTGGCAGAGTTTCAAATTACAAAAATTGGAGCAAAAGCTGAGAGTTTTAGCAGGAGATTCTTTCCCCATAACTAGCCTAGGGAAGACTTCTTCCAAAGCCGCCATTTCTATGATGGTTACAAAACTATAAAAAAGAGTAAAAATAAAATCACTATTCATTTTGAAAATGAGAATTGACATGAACCAGAGACAGGGGTGGGTTGCGTCAAGATTTTGGGGAACCTGGACATCCATGGACGGTGTAGGTCGAGACGAACTTCTGCTTGTAGGTGGGGCATTGAGATTGAGAAGGGGCGCTTGAGAGTGCTTCAAAAAACAGATCTAAAAGCTGATGGATGGTTCTTTGGTCATTCTCTTGCTTATCTTTCCGCTGCTGGATGTCAAAGAGAAGCTCCAAGTGCTCCGCTGCGAGACGAAACGTGTGGTGTGAGCCATCATCCGCACCATCATTGCCTTCTTTAACAACGATCTTGCATGTGTCTTCAACACCGTCATTGCCTTTTTTAGCACTGTCATTGCCTTCTTCAGCACCAAACTCACCTTTGTCTTCCCCCTCTTTTGTTAGTTTCCAACTTGGGGGTATCTCCTCCTCTACAATGCAACCCCCTTCCCACCAGCGTGGCTAAAATTATCAAGAGGTGGAGGGGTTGAGAGTCGTGGGGGACTCATGAAAATGAACTAGGCTCGAGCAAGGATGGGGAGGTGGCTCAACTTCTTCCACCTTCATGCCTAAATGTTGAGTTGATGGAAGTGTTTCCTCCTTGGCTGTGTTGGGGAAATCCGAAGCGAGCTAGGATGGTTGAGGAGAAAGCTCAGTTGAGGATGGGGTTTTGGATTTTGGAATGCATAGGGAAAGAAAATCTTGAGTCTAGGGAGAGGTGGGTAGGTTTTCCTCTTTTGGAATACACAGGGTGGATTGAGATTTATTGGAGGGTCTGCGGGGTTGGCTGACATGAGCTATCAAGGATCTCTGAGAAGATGTGAGTTGATTATCTCAAGTGAAGGCATTTTTGTTCCTGGTGGAACGCCTTTTCTTGCCTCTGTCTTGGGGCATGGTGGGAACCATGGAGTGAGGGCAATGATGGTATGAGGAAATGAGGAGGTCGCCCTGGAGGTAAGAGAAGAGGCCAAAAGGGCCAAGAAGCACATAGCAGAGCTGGTAGTTAGAAAACATCGGGTGAGAACAGGCGCCTTGGTCAGTTTTAATGCCATTGAGTGCCATTGAAGTACCTCCCATCGCCATTGAAGGCTGACGGGACTAGTACAAGCCTCTAGTACCAATGGCCTGGCTGGAGCACTCCTCCATGGGCTTTTGCAGGTGCACTAAATTAATATCCCCTATGGTGTATTCCATGGGGAATTAATATCGTTGTGGGTGGCGGCTTGGGGTATTAACTCTCCCCGCTAGCTGCTCCTACCACTTGTCCCCCCTCTCTTGCCATTTTTCACCCCATCCGGGTGTTAAAATTTGAAGGACATGGGGGTGGGATTTGATCCACTTATGTGTTCACGGGTCAACCACATGTTCGACCACTACCTCAAGGTGCCCCCGTGGCTCCAGGTAAACCCCTCACGAGAATTGAACCTTGCCCAACGGTGAAAAACTCCTCGCTTTCCACCATTGGATCCAACCCCTTTGGGAAAAAGATGGGGGTTCATATCTCGGTTAAATGCTCCTACAATGCAATGCAACTTAACATGCCCAATCACTGAATCAACACTCCCATTCGAGTGAGAAATGCCTTCAAGAGACTCGAACACGAGTCACACCATCGTTACAAGAGCGACTTATCAATTTGCTACTTACCCCACCTTACATGTTGTTAATTGTTGTTGTGATCAATATTAAGAATTGAATTAGCTATTACGAACCGTAAAATTTATATCCAATTAACTATTAGGAGCAATAAAATTTCTTACCCACAAATAAAAAGAAGGGATAAAGATAGGGGATATGAGATAAAAAATTGTTATGATTTACATGTTTAATTAAATTTTTAATTATATATTTATTATTATTATATATTATATGTAATATAAAATTAATATATAACTTAATATATTATATTTTATTATGTTATAATTAATACATAATATATTATATTTATTATATTAATGTATTTGATTTTTATGTAATATCTTAAGTATATATTATTATATAGATTTGTCGTGCATCAATTATTTAAGGACAATGATTTTTATGTAAAGGACACATGCATTAGTTATTTAAGGACAATGATGTTTTTTTGAAAAACTCACTTAGGAGGCTCACTTTAGATTTGAATAATCCCCTAATTAGTATGTATGAACTCAAAATTTAAAACTAATACAATATAACACCATATGGTAATGATATGAAATGGTGGGTAACAAAAACACATTTTAAAATTATGATATAAAATATTTGATATTTACAATACAATAATATATTGGTTTTTAAAGTAAAAGTTAAAATTAAAATACTAAAAGTTCAAATACCATCTAGATTTACAATGGAAAATTATTTATACCATTTACACATAACATTTAATTATATCATCCAATCAAAAAATTAATAATATTTCATATGAAATATTAAAACTAAAAATATTATAAATTTAATAATCAAATTATTAAATCCACTATATATTTGAAAACATAAAAGTAAGTAATTAAATAATAAAACATGTATAATATATCACTCTTCATTGTCATTGACCTAATTATCTTCCTCGCTTGACATGATAACACTATTGTTCTCAAAAATATGTTTTGATCTAGGGTTGTGTCTTAATACAAACCACCAATCCCTATCCAACACATTTGA
>SNQJ01S0050788.1:0-22319 GCA_010110895.2 Picea sitchensis | reverse complement strand
TTTCCATCATTTGTGGCATGAAAGACTAGGGCATATTGGAGAGAAGGGTCTTCGACTACTACACGGTAAAGGTATGGTTGAAGGTATGTCTAACTGCTCTTTGTATTTTGATTTTTGTGAACATTGTGTATATGGGAGGCATAATCGTGTAAGATTCTCATTTGTTGCAATGGGGGAAGAAAGAATTTTACAGCTAATTCACAGTGATATGTTTGGACCTATGTCAGTTCCATCATTGGGAAAATATGTGTACTATGTCTCATTTATAGATGACTTCTTGAGGAATACTTGGATATATTTACTCAGGAAGAAATATGAAGTCTTTGATAAGTTTAAAGAGTTTAAGGCTCTTGTTGAGAATAAAATAGAGAAAATAATTAAGGTGTCGAGGATAGACAAATAATGGCAGAGAGTTTTGTGGGAATAAATTTGAATAATTTTGTAAGAAGTTTGGTATAGCAAGGTATAATACTAATACATATACACCTCAACAGAATGCAGTTATAGAAAGGATGAACATGACGTTGATGGAAAAATCAAGGTGCATGCTCAGTGGTGTCAGGTTGGGGAAAGATTTTTGGGCAGAGGAAGTGGGTACTACAAGTTACCTGGTCAACAAATCACCCTCATCAGTGCTGGATGAAAATAATCCACAAGAGGTATGGACCAGTAAGAAACCTTCTCTCACACATCTCAAGGTATTTGGCTTTGAGGCCTATGTTCATGTTCCAAAGGAAAACAAGAGTAATCTATATAAGAAGATTGAAAAGTGTATCTTTATTCGGTATAAAGATGGTCTCAAAGGTTATAAGCTTTGGAATCTAGAAACTAAGAAGGTTGTGTATAGACAAGATGTGATATTTAGATAAATTAAGGATGTTTTTAAACAGGAATTCCTACCAAGTAAGGAAGAACCAGAGAAAATAAAGTTTGATTTAAAGGATGATGAATCATACTCTACATAAGAACAAGAATAAGAAGAAGAAGATCATCATACTCCAGTATTGATGAGATCGGTTCGAGAAAGAATGATACTAGAAAGGTATACTCCATCTGATTTTCATTCAAATTTTTATTTGTCTATTACTGATGATGATCCTAGAAATTTCAGGGAGGCAGTGGATTCAGAGGATGGAAAGATGTGGAAAAAGGCCATGGATGAAGAAATGGTTTTCTTGGATAAGAATGAGGCTTGGGATCTAGTGGAGTTGTTGACTAGAAGAAATCTCATTGGAAGCAAATGGGTATTTAAAAAGAAGTTGAATGCAGAAGGAAAAGTGGAGAAATACAAAGCTCGATTGGTAGCAAAGGGTTATTCCCAGGTTGAGGGAATTTATTTTGGTGAGATTTTTTCTCCTGTTGCCCAATTAACTTCTATAATATTTTTGTTATATCTTACTGTTGCATTTGATTTTGAAGTAGAATAAATGGATGTGAAGATAACATTCCTACATGGGGATATAGAAGAAGAAATCTATATGAAGCATCCAAAAGGATTTATTGTGAACAGAAAGAAGGAGCTGGTATGCAAGCTAAAAACTTCCTTGTATGGTTTAAAACAATCACCAAGGATGTGGTATAAAAAAATTGATACTTATATGTTGGGACTTGGCTTCAAAAGAAACAAAGAGGATCACTATGTGTATTTTAAATTAATTGGTGATCATTTGGTTTATTTGGTCTTGTGTGTGGATGACATGTTGCTGATAGGAAACAACAAGGAGATTATCCAGGATGTAAAAACTTAGTTGTCCTCTAAATTTGACATGAAGGATCTCAGTACTTTAAATTTTATTTTGGGCATGGAAATTAAAAGAGATCGGAAAAAGAGGAAACTCTGGTTAAATCAGAGAAAATATGTCGAGACAATGTTGCATAGGTTTAATATGCAGGAATGTAAACCGATCAAGGTCCATATTCCTGTTGTTTTAAATTTATATGTGGATTAGTGTCCCAAGACACAGGAAGAGGAGGAGGGCATGTCTCATGTTCCATATGCGAGTGAAGTTGGTAGTTTGATGTATGCAATGGCTTGTACTAGACTGGACATTGCACATGTATGGGCATTTTGAGAAGGTATACGTCAAAACCAAGGAATGAGCATTGGACAACAGTAAAAAGTGTTTTTAGTTATTTGTGTGGCACTTCTAGCTAGGGATTGTGATACCAAGGAAGACCAGGATTGAACAGAGTGTTGGACATACATGGATTTGTGGATGCAAAATGGAATGGAGATCTAGATCATAGGAGATCTACAAGCGGGTATGTGTTTAACCTGTTTGGAGGAGCAATCAGTTGGATGAGAAAAAGACAAGTTGTAGTGGCACTTTCAACTACAGAAGTTGAATACATGGAAGCAGTACGGTAACAAATATTGTGTTCATGTATTAGGTTGGTACAACAAGTTGTAAGGATATATTTTGATAGTCAGAGTGCAATTTTTCTGGCGAAGAACCCGACTTATCATTCAAAGACAAAGCATATTGATATTCACTATCACTTTGTGAGAGACATGGTTGAAGAAAATAAAGTGTTGTTAATGAAGGTGGACACTTTGAAGAATGTTGTAGATTCATTAACAAAATGTGTGAGCACTGAGAATTTCTCTTGGTGTAGAGGATCCATTGGCAATGCTACCCTAGATTGTTGACTATGTAACCCAATAACCACCTTTATGTAAAGAAAACAACAACTGGGAGAATGTTGGGCATGTGTTATATTATTTGTATGACTAGCTTTAGTGTCAGCTACGTTGCGTCGGGCGCGCATGGGGGGTTTGATGGGGGGCACTATCCCCCCACTCCCCTTTGGGGGTTATAGTGGTTCGGGGGCAACGCTCCTGATACTTGTTTTTGTCTCGGGAAATGTGTCACAATTTTGCCTCAATTTTCATGTCCATTGTTGGGCAATTTTTTGGCACATGGTTTTTGTTGATGGTTTTTCTATTTCCTGTTAAGGAATTAGGGTTTTTGACTAATCCAGATCATTGGGTTAGGATTTTGGATGCTGCTGGCTCCTATATGTATATTTTATTGTAAAAAATGTATCAATATAAATGAATATAGAATATGTTGGTTTTCCCGGTTTGGATTTCCAAGGGAAAAATCTATGTGTAATGTGTGTATTTTCCATTGTGTATTTTTGTTCTTTTATTGAAAATATATTTGCAGTAAAATATTGTACAAGGTTAAAATCTACACATATTAATAACACAAACACACCGGTGCGTATTAATAATCCTAAAGCACGGATGCTTATTAATAACAAAAAAGAACTGGTGCTTTGTATACGCTAAATGCATCGAAGACCAATTTTTTAATGTAATTTTGTGGTATTAAATAAATATGTTTTTTTTGTTAGTTTTTCTGTGACCTGTGGGAATAACCTGTGGCTAAGAAACCACGAATCAAGGGCATCTAAGCCATAAAAATCACTAGGGGATCACACCCAGCCTGAGCCACACCGACCCTTAACATGGTTGGATTTTTTTTCCCCGTGGGTTTCGAACCGATGACTTTAACATCACGAAGTGGCTTAACAACACACTTCATCACCGAATTTCCTACACCTCAGGGACGTGGTATTAAATAAATATTGAAACCAGTAGTAATTGATTATATAAAAGCATCAGTGCACATTTCTTATGAAACACACCAGTGCGTTGTAATATTAAATGCACCGATGAGATTAATAATTAAAATACATCGAGAAACATTGACCAGTGATAGCGAAATTATTGTTATTTTTTAATTCCATTATTTAATATATAAAAAATTGCATATATCTTATAGTTTGATTAGTGAATTTGGATATGATGTTTGGATTAATTTTTTATATCATCATATTTTGCATCTCTTGATTATAATATTTAGTCATCCATATATTTAATCAACAATGTAACATTTCATAGCGACATTGGACAACGCAATAGAATAAATAAAACATATTTTATTATATGAAAAAGAATATCTTTTTTCATACAAAATGGGACACTTATCAGTAATCCTTTGTCTTTCGATTAGGACACTATGTTCATTACATTAAACAAAAATGTCTGATTTTCATAGACAATTATTTCAAAAAAATACAATTGCAGCTTGCATTAATATCCAAATATATTGGTCATTATTCTTCACTAGAACTGTTGTTAGTGCTCGAGATGATTCCATGCCTTGGATTATTTTGTTGAATGTTTGGTTGATTGCCTCAATTGTTTTCATCTTCTTCAAGTTCCATCTACAAACATAAAAATAAACTGTAATGAGTTTATCTACATTGGTGAGAATAATGAAAATTGAAATAAATAATATACATGAATGTAAATTGAAAAGCGACGTACCAAAACAAGAAATGACTCTTGAATCATACACATATGTTCAAAATCAAATCCCATGCCTTGTTTCGACAATTCTTATGTTGGCTCAGTTCCATACTTTGTTTCCTGCAAGTTATATACCGCATAATAAATCATAGATTTAATATAAAGTATTATTTTTGTTTCATTAATTATAAAATGATAGAACTAAAACAACATAGATTATACTTACAAATTCCACTATTAATTTTTGATATGCCAACGTATACTCACAAACCTTACTTAACCCAATGTCAATCAATTTTTCAGATGGATGTTTTTGGTATGTTAGCACATGTTTGAATACATTCAAGGATGGTTGTTATGGTTGTTGTAAAACAACTTAAAATATACAAAAAAAAAACATTCAGTTGTTATAAGGAAATAACAATTACTCACAAACTTTGCTATCAACCCATTTCTTCCTTGTCATCTAGTTTTATGTGTAGAATGAGTTCCATTTTCTTTATTTTTCTGTAAGAGAATATTTGAAAATTAATATTTAATGCTAAATTAACTATTTGTACCTAATAGAAAAATTCAATGATTACATACATTTGAAGTAGGTTGTTGTTGAGATGGCTCCTCCTGTGATGCAATTATGTCCATTTCTTTGACCATCTCCTTGTACATTTTTTTTCACATTCCTACTAACACATTTTGGATATCATCTTGTTGGTCCTCTGGGATTTTCATAATTTTCCTGAAAAAATAACATGACAATAAAGTATTTGTATATTGATATATGAAAATTAATATGACAAATTAATACATTAATAAATGAATAATTTGTAATATATATATATATATATATTCTAAAAAAGTGTTTTTAAGAATATTACTTTTTGAATGATTCTATTTTGTTGTTGTATGTTTTTTATATTGCAAGTCTGATAGGTCTCATTGACTATTTCTCTAAAAATGCTTCTTGTAGTTTAGATATAACTCGGTTCTTGGAATCATTGGATTGATTTCTATATTGTAAGTGGAATATTACTTTTTGAATGATTATTTTTTGTTGTTGTATGCTTTTTCTATTGCAAGTATGACATGTCTCATTGACCATTGCTCTGGAAATGCTTCATGTAGTTTAGATATAACCAGGTTCTTGGAATCATTGGATTGATTTACATATTTTAAGTGGAAAGTGTGTCTATATGTTTGTTCCACTATATCCCTCATAGTTCTGTAAAAGTTTTTCCCCCTTTGATTAATCTCCAATACCATTCCAGATGAGCTAAGGACCAATTCATCATCATTTACATCTTCTATATTAATTAATTTTGTTTTGTTAGGATGAAATTGTGTTCCCTCGTTGTTGGTGCCTGTAGAACATTAAACATATGTGAATTAATATATTGTTTGAAACATGTCATCTAATATTCCTAAGTTTATTATTAATGAAAATTCAAAAAAAAAATCATACTGAATAGTATTTTTTCATTCACCTGATTCATCCCTTTGCAATTTTCCATCAAGATTTTACGCTCTTCTACACTTAGATCAGAAATAATCTTATCGAGATTCCTCATTTTGTGGCCCTGCATGACACACACTAACCAATACATATTAGTTAAACTTACATATAGTTCAACCATATTAATTTTGTATAGAATTTACAGAGAACCTTCCTTTTTTGTTTTTCTGGATGTGTCATCATTGTTTTGACAATAACTTTTCTTATTTGAACACTTATCGCTCATATTTTTATCAATATATAACCTATACCATTCAATACATAAATTATTAAATATATTTTATAAATAAATCACATAATTTTCAGCGGAAAAAAAATTCTGTTGTAACGGGTTTCTTTTTAAATACAAAGCACTGGTGTGTTTATTACATAAAACGCACTGGTGTTCAATACAAAAATCGCACCGGAGAGTTTAATTCCTTTTTTAAAAAATTGTGAATTACAACAATGCAATAAATACAGAAGACATCACAGTGACTACAGTAGAAAACAAAAATATAGCAAAAAATATTAAACATTCATAAAAAAAAAAATAGAAAAATTACACATGAATGAAAAGAAAAAATTTTAAAATTATGTGACGACATTTTCTGTGTTGTTTAGATGAGAAAAAATCGACAATATTTTTTTTTATGCACCATATATTTTAAATTAAAAGAAAAAATGTTGGCATTATCGATGCTACTTAGACATAAACACACAGGTGTGCTTCTGTCGAAATGGCTTACCAAAAAATCGAAAAATGTTTTTAAGAAAAAACGTCAAATAAAAAACCATTTAAACAAAAAAATTCAAAGGGTCGACTGTGTTTGGGAGCTTATGCAATAAGTGGTCCCTTTACATCACATGTCAAACACTTATATATAGAAAAACAAACCCATTAGATCTAAAATTCCTAAAACTAAAAGACCTGATTCTAAAGTGATAGAGGGAGTTAAACCCTAGGGAAAAATTTTGCATTCACGTAAGAAAAATGAAAATAAGGGTTTAAGGTAAGTATGAATTTTTATTTTTCCTTTTTTATGAATTTTAATTAAAATCCAAATAGGAATACAATTTGTAAAAAAATTAATTATCAAAATCAACAGTAAAATTTAAAATTTTTACAGTATGGTTTTGAGTGAATCACCATACCCTTCAAATCTTGTTTTTCTGAATATTTATGTTGTTCCAAAGTATTCTTTTACTCCATAGTGCTCCTCGGTATGTCTCTCTTCCAAATTTGTCTCCTGTAAATTTTGGCAAAATAATAAAAATAGTGACTACCTTCTTAATATTTAAAAAACTTTATGAAAATGGTTTAGAGTGAATCATCATACCCTTCAAATTCTCATATTCTGAATAATATTATGGTTCCAAAGTATTCTGCTCCTCCACAATGTTCCTCCATATGTCTCTCTTGCAAGTCTCTCCCCTGCAATTTTTTGCAAAATAATGAAATAGTGAATAGCTTTTTAGTATTTAAAGGACTTTATGAAATTCGATTCCTTCTCTTTTTTTAATTGTTTAAGAAAAATCACATTTTTTTAAAACTTTTTCGGCACGACGATGCGTTTATTTCAGACGCATCGATGCATCCATATTTTGTTCAATGCACTGGAGCATCCATATTACATTACGCACCAGTGCATCCATATTATATTACACATCGATAACATATAATTGTTTTTTATTAACAAAATCTTGAAACACAGTGTGGTTAATTTTTCAATGCACCGGTGCTTATTATTAATATGTGCACCAGTACGTTTGTGATTTATAAGCACACCAGAATGATTTTAAATTTATTTTAACTTTTATTTGCACATAAAATAATATATTCATCTCAAACTATCTTTTAGGATGAATTCACATGACTTACAATACTCCAATATTCATTTTACGTTTTATGTTGCCTTATTCTTAAAAAATGGTTTCAAAACTATATTCAAACTCAGATTATGGTATGGTCCTCAAAATTTATTTTAGATATGTAGAGAAAAATTTATTGCTTATTTTGTTGAAATGTAGGGAGAAAACCTTATAATATGATCAAATGGTCAATTCTTCAAATTCCATCCCGTTCCATATTGCTCAAAGTCCATCGTGGAGTTCTCCCTTTCCATATCTAGTAAGTTTAACTTATTTTATTTATGTTTCAATTATCTAATTGATTTTTTTTTTATCCATGTCAATCTGAATAAAAATGTATCCAAATTTGCAGGATCCTGATTCAGAATCGAGTTCAGATGTAGAAAATATTTCAGTATCGGTTCAAAAATGTTGGAAGGTCTTATCAGGAGCAACATACCATAAGAAGTTGGTAGATGAAAATGGAAAGCCGCTTTACCCAACCAATTGTGACATCCCATCTCCCAGCGAAAATCCCGGGTCGACGATGGTAATAATTATTTTGTATAATTTAATTTTAACAAACAAATTATTGCATTGTGCTTACTAATATCATAGATGTACTAATGTTCAATATTTTTGAAATTAGGATTTTGATAATGAGTGACCTACCTACCATATTCCGTTTCACCCCACAACAATGTCAACCCGAGAGAAGGCTGCAATGAGAGCACAAATCGGAGAGGAAGCGTACCAAGAATAGTTGAATCAACCACCTATTCAATTCCCACTACGCCCAGATTCACCAATTAGGAATGACTACAACAATAGTAGTTCTTCAGAAGTTGGCAATGGAGACAATCAAAAAGAGGTTGGTATGGATGACTACTTACGAGATACGAATTCCATGGAGACAATGTTATTAGATGCATTCCAGAATGATGAGTTAGGGGATGATGCTCATATCAGTGATACCATTTTTGAAAACCTGAAATCTTCTTCCACCACTCGTCTCTTTGGACCTAGTGCCCGACCAAAGTCTACCCACCTTGGGACAACAATGTTATTGTACAACTTGAAAGCAAAGTTTGGCATTTCAAACACATGTTTCTCGACAATATTGAGGTAATTGACCAACAAGTGCCTTATATTAATTTTGAGAAATCTTGTCACACAATCAACATTAGAAATGGTTTCTTTTATAAGCATTAAATGGCATTGTACATTTATATTTCCCACTAACTACAAGTTATTGAAAGATAAGGTTCTTCCTAGTGATAATGTTTTTACCGGTAACTGCGAAGAGGCAAATCAGTTGTTGAAAATGTTTGGTGTTGAGTATATATCATATCATGCACGTCCGAATGATTGTATTATATATAGAGGAGAATATTCAAACAAAGAGATGTCTTTGAAATATGGGCATGATAGGTACCATAAATCAAATAAAAATGGTAAATCGCATGGTCCTCCTCATAATATATTGAGGCACATGCCTATAATCCCAAGGATTCAAAGGCTCTTTCGTTGCAAATAATTTGCTATGTTGCATGGATGCCATGCCTCGCACAGAAGTGAGTCGAAAGCTATGTGAATCCCAACAGATTCAATAGCCATGAAGCATAAAGAGGATACATGGCCAGAAAAATTCAAGGAAGAATTACGAAGTCTACGACTCAACATAGAAATGGATGGCGTGAACCCATATCCCCTCCAAAACACTAACTATTATGTTTTTCTTGTAGTACTGATCAATAACAATATCCCCCCATGGTTTTTCATGAAGAATGCACATCTTATGTTGGATCTTATAGTCCTCTGTAGAAGACAAGTGAAGAATACAGATGTCTACCTACAACCATTGTTAGATTAATTGAAGGAATTATGGGAAGGGATACATGTATACGATGTATCAATACCCATCGCAACAGAGAGGATTTTTAGGTTGTATGGCATATGTTCTTACACCACACATGATTATCCAGGCTTAGGAGTTTTCTCTAGTAATTAAAATGTTTATTGATTTGTTTATATACATAACAATATTCATTTTCATATTTAATTCATTGTGATTGACATTCTATTCTTAAACGTTAACGTGATATGTATATAATAATTTCACAGGTCTTGTAACTAAAGGCTATCATGGATGTAAATGTTATGGACCTTCTCTGAAGGATAGGTGGTCCAACCACCTACGAAAGCCAGTGTACGACTACTCGAGGGTATTCTTCCCAGAAGAGAGCCCTTATAGAAGAGCAACATCCACTTTCAATGGTAAACTAGAGAGAATCCAAAGGCATGCAATAATGACACCAATATATTGTCTTAGAGAATATGAGAGAGAGAAGGAGAAGGAGATTACATAAATGTTCAATTCAAATGGGGAGCCTATGTTCGATGATCCAGAATTCTTCGATACCTATGTTGAGAAATTTCTCATTGGGGTGAAAATTAAATCTATCTTTTATGAGCTCCCATATTGGGAGCATCTTAAGATTGCCCACTTACTAGATCCCATGCATATATTTAAAAATGTTTCATCTTCCCTATGGAGGCACATATCATCAAAAGAAAGTGACACATTGGTTTTCAGGATAGATCTTAATTCTTCAAAAACTAAAAATAAACATTGGCCAAGACAAGAAAGTAGAGGATAGGTTGTTCCCTCTTGGTATTTCAAAGAAGGTGATGTCCCATGGATTTTAAATAAATAATATCTTTATTTGGCAAAGGAAGTTATATTGGGTGTGAAGGTGTCTTCTTTATATGGGTCTTCCCTACGATGTTGCTTCACTATGCGTCAATACCATTTGTCTAGGTTGAAATCACATGACCATTTGAACCTTCTAAAGGTACGATGTATGTCAAAAATATGATTTTATTATTTGTATTTTTTATTTTTATGCCATGGGATAAAACATAATTAATTTTGTATGTCTTTACTTTGTAGTTTCATTATCCTTTGCTCGTGCATGTGTGTGTGAACCATGACTTCCCCCAGGACCTAATACGTGCCATATCTAAATTATCTGCATTTGTACATTGGATAATATCAAAGGAGATTCATATGGCTAGCATTCCATGGTGGCATCAAGAGATAACTGAGATTGTCTGTATGTTTGACAAGGAACTACCGACGAGTTTCATGGACTTATATGTTCATCTTCTAATTATCCTAGTACATGAGGTTGAATTAGTTGGGGTGGTCTCCTATCGTTGGATATTCTTCTTAGAGAGGTACATGATGAAATTGAAAGAATTTGTTCGTCAAAGGGAAAAACCCGAGGGGTCTATGGAAGAGGTGACGCAACCCTGCCTCTCTGAGATCGGTCGCCCCAACCAGGACCTTCTTCTTCTAGGCCTGAAGAGTCAAAATACTCTTCAACTCCCTGTCGGAAGTTCTCAATGTCCACAGGTTCTCTTGGTGATCTCCTTCTTCAAATCGGGAAATCAGAACTCACTTGATCACGAGTTCTACGCTCACGGATTCGGGTCTCACAAATCCCCGAACCCCGATGGAATATCCACTTCACGCCTTCCTCGTCTCCTGTCGGGAATCTCCCTGTCAGGAAATTGGATTTTTCGTTGTCAAGAGTTGCTCCCCTCGTGAATTCCTGATTTTCGATTCCCGATGGTGCTCCAGCTCTGGCGTTAGCCCCCTCCGACTACTCCTTTCGCACGTGACCTGCCAGTCCACGTGACCACGCCCTTCACCCTTATCGGGGTTTCATAATTCACGAGTTCGAACAGCATAGAAATCACTCCTCTGGCACCTCCGATCCCCGAATTCTAATGCCACCTGTCCTCCACTCCAGGCTTAACCTTGTCCAGAATTCGCGTATCAGGTTTTCAAGATTTCCATGGTCGATGTTCACGGGACCTTCTAAACCCTGAACTTCGATAGCCTGACACCTATTCTCCACTCAGCTCGTCGACTGCGCGAATATCGTGATTCGGGTTTTCGCGAATTCTTGTGTTGTGAGTCTCTCGTCAACGAGAACTCCGAAATGTCGAACCCCGAACTCTTCACAATCCTTGGACATGCGTCCTGCCAAGATCTATGGTTGAGATCCTTTCTCAGGATTTCGGGACTCTCAAGGTCTCGATCCTCAGCTTTATGAAACCTCGATGATGCCAATATCCTGATGCCCCTCCGGGACTCCTCCTCTGCTCCTTCGAGGCTTAAACCCTACGCAACTTTCCAAGATCTGACGGCTGACGGGATTTCCGCTGCTCTCCTCTGCGAATCCTGACCATCGCTTCCCTTTACTCATGGATTTCTTCAGAAGACTAAAGTTCCTTCCAGAACCCACTTCCCAACACTTGCGTTTGCAATCTCTGCTCGAATCTTCCTCGACCTAAACCTCCTGGGCTCTCTTTCAGTTGTACCAAGAAGGTGTTGTACCTCCTGAGATTTATTACTCTGATTCTTCTAGAGGTATTTGCACGCACTCCTTGCGGAAATCATTCAACAACTTCCCAAGTGTTAAATCCTTCTGACTCTGCGCACTTCCTGCAGCAGCTGTCTTTGAATAAAATGCTCAGAATCACAATTCTGAGACTTCTTCTTCAGCCTGCGTCTTCCTTGAACGCCTTCAACAACCCAAAGCAAATTCTGGGCGAATGAGGACAAAAGTTAAACTACTGAGTCTTCATCAACGCACTCCTTGCGGATGAATTCAACTGCACTCTTTGCAGGAATCTCCTAGCTGAAATAGAGAAACAATTGAAACTCATAGTATCTTTTCTTCAGACTTCAGTCAGAACATGAAATCACATGCACAGCATATACAAAGCAAATGCATAACCAGAAAGAAAACATTCATGAGCAAAAACACAATACACAAAGAATAGACACATAACCATGTATTTGAATCAAAGCTTTCTTCTATTAATTCAGTATTTGTACATGGATGTTCTCTACACAGTTCTCTGCTTTCTCTTTTCTCCTGAATGCTTCTGAATTTCTGAATTTGGTTACAATACACAAGTGAGGGTGTCTATATCTGTTTTCCCTCTCGAACTCTAAAACTGTCTAATCTGGAAATAAAATCCTATCTACCTGCATTAAATCTATTAAATGCCTCATCTACCTAAGGACGAGAGCTTAAAGGCTCAAGTTCCATTATAATATACAAAGGTTCTCTCCATAAATGGTTCATTATACACTGGCGGATCTCTTGAATGAAAATTCAAAAAGTTTTGGCTGGCCTTGTCCAGCTGTTCGTTGTCTTTCATGCTGGCTCGCTTGTCTTGGGCGATGCTCCTTGATGAGTTGGCGATGCTCCTACATCATACTCCTCGGCTTGAAAATTTTCATGGGCTCCTGTCCATGAGCTCCTGCATGGTCTGCCCATGCTTCTGTATCTCTTCTTCACTTTTCCAGCTAGCATCTTTGACTGGATGATTCTTCCACTTGATCAGGTACTCAAAATACTGCTTTTTCCTGGTTTTCTTGCCCATTCGCTTGTCTAGTATGCACTCCATCTGTGGCTTCTCTGCAACTGGTAATTGCTTCTGCCACTGGACCACTGGTTCCTCAATTCCAGTCTCTACTTCTCCAGCCCTGTATGGGTATAAATCTGAAACATTAAATATCAGAGATATCCCGATGCCATCCGACAACTCAATCTCATAAGCATTCTCTCCAAATTTCTTTAGGACCCTGCATGGTCCAATTTTCTTCATTTTTAATTTGTTATATGTTCCCCTTGGGAAACTTTCCTTTCTCAAGTGTGCCAGAACTAGATCACCAACCTCGAATTGAAGCTGTCTCTGATGCTGATCTTCTATGCGCTTTTACTCCTGATTTGTGTTTATCAGTCGTTGCTTCACCTCGTCATGAAGTTCCTTCATTGCTTCCGTGAATTCCTCTGCACTAGCACTGCTAGTCGCAGCCTGTTCTGACTCCCTGAGTTCAGAAACTCCCCTCGGTTGTGTCCCATATACAATTTGAAATGGAATTTTTCCTGTACTCCGATTCACTGAATCGTTGTATGCGAACTCCGCCTGTGGAAATATGTTGTCCCAGCTTCTATGGTGCTCTGTCACCAGGCTCCGCAAGAAGTCTCCCAAGCTCTTGTTGACCACTTCCATCTGCCCATCCGTCTGCGGATGGTAAGCTGAACTAAATGCCAAGTTAGTCCCTAGCTTCTTCCATAGTGTCATCCAAAAATTCCCTATGAATTTGGTATCCCTGTCCGACACTATACTTCTCGGCAATCCATGGAGTCGAATGATCTCCTTGAAAAACAAGTCCGCGATGTGAGTCACATCGCTAGTCTTATGGCATGGTATAAAATGTGCCATCTTTGAAAACCTGTCTACCACCACAAAGATGGAATCAACCCCTCTCTGCGTCCTCGAAAAACCCAATACAAAATCCAGGCCGATTGCCTCCCATGGCCTCTCTGGTATGGGCAATGGATGGTAAAAACCTGCATTATGTTTCCTCCCCTTCGAGTGTTGACAAATCCTGCATCTGTCAACAAATCGTTTGACATCCGCTCGCATGCCTAGCCAAAAATATGATTCGCTCAGCTTTGCGAATGTTTTGTCGTGGCCAAAATGCCCTGCCAAGCCTCCACTATGTTTTTCCTTCACCAAGTTCTCCCTCATGGAGCAAATTGGAATACACAGTTGATTGCCTCTGAACAACAATCCCTCCTGGATCATGTAGTCTATCCATGGGCTCCGATCTCTGAGGACTGGATTCTCAGCTGCTTCATACGCTTCTGCAAAATCTGCGTCTCCTGCGTACATGTCCCTAAGGTTTTCAAAACCCAACATTTTGACTCTGAACTCCTGTAGTAACAAACATTTCCTTCTCAAAGCATCAACCACTTTGTTAGCAGTACTCGAAATGTGTTTTATCACAAACGTGAAATTCTGCATGTACTCTACCCATTTTGCATGCTTCTGGTTCAACTTCTCCTGTTGACTCACAAACTGCAATGCATGATTATCGCTGTACAATACAAATTCTTTCAGAATCAAGTAATGCATCCACTTCTTCAATGCCTGTATGATGGCATAAAACTCTTTATCATACGTGGAGTATTTCACCTTTGCCTCATCCAACTTCTCACTGAAATAGGCAACTGGCCTGTCCTCTTGACTCAAGACCACTCCTATGGCATATCCGCTCGCATCACATTTTACTTGAAACGTCTTCTTGAAGTCCGGCAACACCAAAACCGATTGTTCGGTGATCTTTCGCTTCAACAAATTGAATCTCTTCTCAGCCTCTCCTGTCCAATGAAAAGACTTATGTCGTTTCTTGACTGTGTCCATCATTGCTGCGCTAATCCCACTGAAATTCCTAATGAACGTTCGGTAGAAACTAGCCAACCCGTGGAAACTCCTCACCTCGAAAATATTTCTCGGTGATGGCCAATTCTTGATCACTTCCACCTTAATTGGATCCATTTTCAACTCATTCGCGGAAATAACAAAACCCAAATAAATGAGCTCTATCTGCATAAATGAAGATTTCTTCATATTAATCAACAGCTTCTCCTGCTGTAGCTTTCTCATCACAATGGCCAAATACTTCAAATGTTCAACCTTCGTCTTATTGTAGATCAATATATCATCCAGATATACGACTACAAATTTCCTGATGAATTCCTTCAGGACTTCATTCATCAGCCTCATGAATGTGCTCTGTGCGTTTGTCAAACCAAACGGCATGACCAACCATTCGTACAACCCTTCATTTGTCTTGAATGTTGTTTTCCATTCATCACCTTCCCTCATGTGAATCTGGTGATATTCGCTCTTTAGATCAATTTTTGAAAAATAATTTGCCCCGCTCAGGCAATCCATCAGATCATCCATTCTTGGCAGTGGAAACCTGTACCTGATGGTGATTTTGTTGATTTCTCTAGAGTTGGTACACATTCTCCAACCTCCATCCTTCTTTGGACTAAGCACGGTTGGAACGACACATGGACTCAGGCTTTCCCTAACCAATCCTTTGTCCAATAGCTCCTGGACCTGCTTCTTGACTTCCTCATTTTCCTGTGGCGTCAATCTGTACGCAGCCTTATTCGACAAACTGGCTCCTGGTACGAGGTCGATGTGATGACTCACACTCCTCATCGGTGGCAACGAACGAGGTAGTTCATCCACTATGATGTCAGCGAACTCTTCTAGTAGTTCATGAATCTCAACTGGTAAGTCATCCACTCTCGTGCTAGTCAGGACAATTCTCGGTTTCCTGACCACAAAGAATTGTGGATCTTCCTTCTTTTCCATCTTCGTAAGAATCTCCTTCCCACTCATGAGAAGTATGGTGTTACTTACTTCTGGTCTCACCTCCTTATCCTTTATCAGAAGTAGTCTGTGTGTCCTCCCATCCTTTTCTAAAGTATATGTGTTCATTCTTCCGTCATGAACCACATTTCGGTCATATTGCCATGGTCTACCCAGTAACAAATGACATACATCCATGGGGATAACATCACAGAGAATTTTATCATTATATCCTCCTATATTGATATCAACCAAGCATTATTTAGTGACACTCACCTGATGTCCCTTCTGTAGCCACAAGACTTTATATGGATTCGGGTGATCAGTTGTCTCCAGCTCCAACTTCTCCACCATCTCGGTTGAAACGAGATTATCGGT
The DNA here is from genome assembly GCA_010110895.2 of Picea sitchensis. Lineage (NCBI taxonomy): Eukaryota > Viridiplantae > Streptophyta > Pinopsida > Pinales > Pinaceae > Picea > Picea sitchensis. The sequence goes on along the minus strand of SNQJ01S0050788.1, from coordinate 6,021 downwards.
GCTTCCGCTATCCACGATAACCTTGCATTTCTTATCCTTGTTTTTGCAGGCTATCCTGAACAGTCTGGTACTCTGAGCTAAACTTTCTTGCACCTCTTTCTCAGGTGTCAAAAGGGATTTTCGCATTAGAAGTGAGCTTCTGCTTTCTGCACCTTCTGCTTCAGCATCTTGCCTTTGTGCTTCAACGATGTGAGTTTCTCCTCTATTCTTCTTTCTGTCTGGACAATCAACGACTTTATGCCCATCCCTTCCACATGTGTAGCATGTGATGATTCCACCTCAGCCTCTTCCCCTACCTATGGTACAAGGAAAAGTGTTTGCGTCAGCATAACCACCACCCTGCTCTGTATGCTGTCTCTTCAGCTCAGCATATTGCTGTCCTCGTTGTGAGGTTCCACCTCTCTCAATCTTACCCTGAAGTTTCTTCCATTCCTCCTTGGGCTTCTGATATTTCTCCTGGGCAACTGCCTTGCCTCTGGGCTGACTTCTTCCTCGTCCTCACTGTCCTTTCTTACGACCCAGCTTCTCCTCGGCCTTCAGATCCATCTAATAAGCATCCTCAACTGTTGTGATGGTTGTCAAGCTTAATTCGTCCTGAATGTCGTATCTCAGACCATTCAGGTATCTGGCAACCTTCTCATCATCACTCTCCCGATGACTTGCTCTGATATTGAGCTTGTAAAACTCTTCGGTGTATTCCTTCACCGTCATCAACTTTCGTCTCAGGTTCTGCATTCTCCTGAACAGATTAATTTGGTAGTCCCTAGGGATGAACTTTGCTTTCATCTTTGCAATCATCCGATCCCATCTTTTAACTTTTTGTTTGCCTTTGGAATGTCTATCTGCTTGTAGCTCGTCCCACCACAATGTTTCATGTCCCTTCAACTTCGTGACAACATGACTAACCTTCTTATCCTCTTCGATATCCTCATAATAGAAGTAGGTGTCAAGAGCTCAAATCCAATCCAGAAGCTCTTCTACATCCAGACTCCCTTCATAGACTGGAATGTCCATTTTGGTCTTTGAACTCATCCGGGCGATAGCTTTTATCAATCGCTCATTAGATGCATCTTCAGCTACAACTTCTCCTTGTGGTTCAGATTCAACCTCATTATTAGAATCACTAAGATCCCCTACACCAACTGTGCGTCTCTGAGCTGTTTCCATCTCTTTGAGTCTCTCTCTGAGATCTCGTATCTGTATTTCCATATCTGGATTCCCTGTCGGCCTACCTCTTCTCCTCACCTCCCTATCTTTCGGGTCGGGTGATTGTCTTTCTCTTCTGGGCGGCAAGGTGAATTCTTCTTTTCTCCGTTGCTACAGAAAACATAGAGAATTCATCGCTCTGATACCACTCTGACGCAGCCCTGCCTCTCTGAGCTCGGCCGCCCCAACCAGGACCTTCTTCTTCTAGGCCCGAAGAGTCGAAATACTCTTCAACCCCCTGTCGGAAGTTCTCAATGTCCACAGGTTCTCTTGGTGATCTCCTTCTTCAAATCGGGAAATCGGAACTCACTTGATCGTGAGTTCTGTGCTCATGGATTCGGGTCTCACAAATCCCCGAACCCCGATGGAATATCCACTTCGCGCCTTCCTCGTCTCCTGTCAGGAATATCCCTGTCGAGAAATCAGATTTTTCGTTGTCAAGAGTTTCTCCCCTCGTGAATTCCTGATTTTTGATTCCCAATGGCGCTCCAACTCTGGCGTTAGCCCCCTCCGACTACTCCTTTCGCATGTGACCTGCCAGTCCACGTGACCATGCCCTTCACCCTTTTCGGGGTTTCAAAATTCACGAGTTCGAATAGCGTAGAACTCACTCCTCGGGGACCTCCGATCCCCGAATTATGATGCCACCTGTCCTCCACTCTAGGCTTAACCTTGTCCATAATTCGCGTATCGGGTTTTCGCGATTTCCATGGTCGATGTTCACGGGACCTTCCAAACCCCGAACTCTGATAGCCTGACACCTGTTCTCCACTCAGCTCGTCGACTGCGTGGATATCACGATTCGGGTTTTCGCGAATTCTTGTGTTGTGAGTCTCTCGTCAACGAGAACTCCAAAATGCCGAACCCTAAACTCTTCACAATCCTTGGACAGGCGTCCTGCCAAGATCTACGGTTGAGATCCTTTCTCGGGATTTCGGGACTCTCAAGGTCTCTATCCTCATCTTTATGAAACCTCGATGATGCCAATATCCTGATGCCCCCTGGGACTCCTCCTCTGCTCCTTCGAGGCTTAAACCCTATGCAACTTTCCAAGATCTGACGGCTGATGGGATTTCCGCTGCTCTCCTCTGCGAATCCTGACCATCGCTTCCCTTTACTCACGGATTTCTTCGGAAGACTAAATTTCCTTCGAGAACCCACTTCCTAACACTTGTGTTTGCAATCTCTGCTCGAATCTTCCTCGACCTAAACCTCCTGGGCTCTCTTTCAGCTGTACCAAGAAGGTGTTGTACCTCCTGAGCTTTCTTACTCTGATTCTTCCAGAGGTATTTGTGCGCACTCCTTGCGGCAATCATTCAACAACTTCCCAAGTGTTAAATCCTTTTGACTCTACGCACTTCCTGCAGCAGCTGTCTTTGAATAAAATGCTTAGAATCACAATTCTGGGACTTCTTCTTCAGCCTGCGCCTTCCTTGCACGCCTTCAACAACCCAAAGAAAATTCTGGGCGAATGAGGACAAAAGTTAAACTACCGAGTCTTCATCAACGCACTCCTTGCAGATGAATTCAACTGCACTCTTTGCAGGAATCTCCTGGCTCAAATAGAGAAACAATTGAAAATCATTCTATATTTTCTTCAGACTTCAGTCAGAACATGAAATCACATGCACAACATATACAAAGCAAATGCATAACCAGAAAGAAAACATTCATGAGCACAAACACAATACACAGAGAATAGACACATAACCATGTATTTGAATCAAATCTTTCTTCTATCAATTCAGTATTTTTACATGGATGTTCTCTACACAGTTCTCTGCTTGCTCTTTTCTCCTGAATGCTTCTGAATTTCTGAATTTGGTTACAATACACAAGTGAGGGTGTCTATATCCGTTTTCCCTCTCGAACTCTAAAACTGTCTAATCTGGAAATAAAATCCTATCTACCTGCATTAAATCTATTAAATGCCTCATCTACCTAAGGATGAGAGCTTAAAGGCTCAAGGTCCATTATAATATACAAAGGTGCTCTCCAGAAATGGTTCATTATACACTGGCGGATCTCTTGAATGAAAATTCAAAAATTTTCGGCTCGCCTTGTCCAGCTGTTCGTTGTCTTTCATGCTGGCTCGCTTGTCTTGGGTGATGCTCCTTGATGAGTTGGCGATGCTCCTGCATCAAGAGGGGTACATATCATATGAGTCTTTCTATTATTCCAATGAGTACATCAAGTAGATCGAAAACACACCAGGTGCAGTGATTTAGTATGATGAAAGGGATAAAGACAAAAGAGAAGGGGAGATTCTTTGATCCATAATTGATATTTTAAAGACCGTGGTTAAGTTTATGCATGATTTGATTTAACATTTAGGAATTAAGAGAAGAATCTTAATGAAAGAATGTTACAGCCATATAAGAAGTAAAAACAACAAACCATAACACCAAGATTGATAACGGATTTCGACACAAGTTTGCCTACGTCTCCGAGCCTTTGTTTGAGTGGGGAAGACTTCTTATTAATCTTCAATGCTTTAAGAATAAAAAATAAAGGCTTACATAATAGCTCCTAAAACCACCTTTCAGATCTGCAACTTCTAGGCAGAAACAGACATCACCAATGGTAGGAACATAAATTTTTGAGAGTTTTGAGTATAAAGGCATCTATGCTTGGATCAACATCTTAGGCTCTAGAGGAAATTTTCTATTCGGATGCTCAGATGCAGAAACAAAAACTATATTCAAAATACCCTCGAAATTATACAACTTTTGAGTATAAAGTCGGCCTACTTCTGCACAGTCCCTCGACACCTCCCCTCAGCACAAATCCCAATGTTTTGCCCTATGAGATCCATATAGTCTGTATAGTCTCGATTTATGTGCCAAAAAAACTCTTTTTCCTCGATTTCCATGCTTGGATTAATAAACCAGACTCCTCTAAATTTAGCGACAATTAGCCAGATTTAGCGACAGTTACCCAAATTTAGCGAGATTCCGCCAAATTTGGAGGATCTCTTCCAGATTTGGTGGTAACTGCCATATTTGGTGGAACTGCCAAATTTGTCTTTCTAGAAGATGCCATGTGGCACCTCCTCATTGGGCCATATGTCACCTCTCCATTGGCTCAAGCCATGTCACTATTACCCAATCATCTGCCACATGTCATCTATACAGCCATGTTACTGCCCAGTCAGTCACCACATGTCATTCGTATAGCTGCCACATAATTGTACGAACAGTGCCACATCATCATACATATAGTGCCACATCATCCTTATGTACTTCCATGTGTCGCGTCTGTATAGTGTCACGTCAGCCTTCCATACTACCACGTGTCGCATTCGTACATTGCCACGTGTCACCCTGTCACATCAGCATTTGTATAGTGCCATGTCAGCATTTATACAATTCCATGTCAGCATCCATACTGCCACGTGTCACCCTTCCACGTCAGCATTCGTACTGCCATGTGTCACCCTACTACGTGTCACTTCCATACTGGTCCAACTTAGTCAGAAAATGCCAAATTTGACTGACACATGTTAGCTCCTGGTGATGCCATGTCACTGTGTTGATGTCATTATGATGTCATTTTCACGTTATCATGATGTATTGCTGACATCATCAGTTAACTTTGACCTGACTTTGACTTTTTGGCATTTTTGTCCTAAAATTCAGATTGCGATAACTTCCGCATACGATGTCCATTTTCGGAAAAAAATATATGGTCAGAATCAACACGATGAGCCCTACGCAATGGAACTGGTTTCGTCTGATTCCGAGAACTTTGAAATTTTGGCCTTCCTAGATCCATTTTGGATCATTCTCCAAACCATTGGAAAAATACACTTGATAAAGAGTAAGTGACTTATCATTTGCCAAATTTCTACATAGTAACTATTCACACTGAACTTCACAATGTATATTTTCATGATCTCATATGTACTATATGTTGGTTTGATTTCATGAATACATTAGCGAATTCATAAATTGATGCCATCAATAAATTCATTATTTATAATTTGAAGGCAACACAGTCGTGGGTCGCATTGTACAAACATAAGAGGAGGAAATGGGAAAGTGATAGGAAAGAATGCAAACGGTTGAATGGTAGAAGAATGCCTTATCCTGACCATTTAAAAGAAAATACACCAATGATATGCCCCAACAGTTGGGTTGTTGACCAAGTCGGAGAGAAATATGGTGCATTTGGTCCTTACCTGCGTGAAGAAGAGGATGCACTAAACATAGGGATTGGTTGCAGCAACTCGGTAATAATCTCTTTGTGTACATTTTTAACTTCCTAATGCACATTTGAATTGTACCTACATCTGTATTATTGTATATTTTAATGGTCGGTTTATTAGACACATATTGACACTGTGATTTGTTCACTTTTTTATAGGTGCATTTGTTCCCATCTATGTGGGCATATGGACATCATTTTCACATAGAGGATGTCAATGATGGACACATGACACAAGACTATGGAGTGGAAGTCGAGTTCGACCAATCTAGTCGTGCTCATTTAGGTGGACTTCTCTTCTATCCAATGTGTTATTTTTGGGTGTAAGTGGTGGGACACCTTTGATCAGAATAATGTAAAGGAAGATCGTGATAGTGGGATGATATGTATCAACTCTAAAAATATATGGGATGAAGCTAAGGAGCCTTATGTTTTCCCAAAACACTGTAAACAAGTGTTTTTTTAGTCAAATGTGTTGGATAGGGATTGGTGGTTTGTATTAAGACACAACCCTAGATCAAAACATATTTTTGAGAACAATAGTGTTATCATGTCAAGCGAGGAAGATAATTAGGTCAATGACAATGAAGAGTGATATATTATACATGT